>JAAAKG020197722.1:0-23903 GCA_010014905.2 Druon quercuslanigerum | reverse complement strand
GATTTATCAATATTTTAATAATATTGATATAGACCAGTAGACAAAAAAATTAACATCTAAAATTAATAATAATTATAATTATATTTAACATTTTGAGAATCTTGCACGCTGAAGATATTCCATGGAATGAGATGACTTTTTAAAATGTATATTTTTTTAGTATATTTTCGAAGGGTAAGTTCAAATTATCTAAATGATGAGAACATCTACACATTTACAAAAATTTAATCTTCCTGAATGTCCTTAATTACTCTAGAAAGTCTGATGTTTTCTAAAATCTTTTAGAATTGAATTAGGCGTTCTAAAAATATCCCAAGGATTTTTTCGAATAGTACGGAATATTCAGTAAAAACTTGTTCTCGTTTTTGTTTGTTGTTCTGTCTGGATCGTGTATTAATTCTATTAAAGCATTCATCATATTATTTCGTTTACTCTGTGAAAAAAGTATATTCTTTAAGAGACTTAACGAAATTCTATGATTAATAATTTAATAAAAATACACGAACCATGTAGATAGAAAAAAATAAATTTGGAAAAATTAACTTATCCAACGGTTAATAAAACTAAATAAAACTAATATAAACAAATATTACAGTAAAATGAGAGCAGCTAATAATGTGGCGCACTCATAGTTAAAGAAATTAAAACATGCTGAAAGAGCTCAGGATACATAATTGAACGAAGTGAGTGATATCCCGATAAAAATTGTAGCACTTAAAGTAATAATTGTTCCATGCTATTTTAAACAATTTAATCAAATCATTTTTTGATGTATTGTAGTTATCATGAAAGCGGGTCAAAAGCAATGAAAAATAAAGTATTTTGTAGTAAACTTTTGCATTTGCTATGTCTTATCTATATTTTAAAGTCTTTTGGACACTTTTGCACAGTTATAGAATTACATACTTAAATAATGATAAATTATATTATTCTTTAAATCGAACGATAGATTTCTCTACTTCTATATTTTTCTTACGTAAGAAATAATGTTGTAATAGAGTATCAAACAGACAATTGTTTTCTTATCCAGCAATAGAACATCATTGGTTGTATTGTTTGCCTCCCTGCAATGCTTTTAATATTTATCAACAAACTCGAATTTAGAGAGAAGATCTCTAAACCATTAAGAATTATTCTTATAAAACATTCTAACTTCCATCAACATGTGGCCTAATTTCTGAGGCGAAAAGTAGGTCAAAGAATACGTAGGAAGGAAAGAACTCTTCTTTTTGAAGGCAAGGAAGGCTCTCTCGGTGCCAGTACCAAATTGGAATGATCGCGTACCTCCGGTAAAAGGGATATCTCTCATCTCCCCCCATACCGCAAGATGGAAAAGAAGTCGGTTTTTCTGCGGTTGGCTATGTTGCTGAGGCCATCTCGCCGGTGTGAAAAATACAAGAGGGTATTTCACTAGGAGGAGAAAGTTGCCGAAAGTGGTTCCTTAACTCTTCTGGATCCAAGTCCAGTGTGAATAGTGAGTGGTCAAAATGTTGCTCAACTGAACTTGTGTCGAACCTTTGCACACTACAGTGTCTACATTCTACATATGTCTACAGAGACTTTTGCCGAATCTCACCGTGGTCACCACTACCGACATCCTGCGCTTGGCTGTTTTATTTTTTTATTTTAGCCTTCGTCCCTCGAATTCCGGTTTCACGCGATTCCACGATTCGACGACCAGTGTCCGGTACCTCTCCCTCTTTGGAGAAAGCGAAACGTTTCTTTGCGACTGATACGAATTCAATAAGTGTATATAAATAATCTTAATCAGTTACAGAGACTTATCGGGATTAAGAAAAGTAATTCGATTTCATTAAGAGATGCGAGATGTTCGCAGGATTTCTCATATGGTCACACTAGTTGTAGCTATTTAATATGAAAACTAATTTGGAGAACGCAGGATTCGAACGGGAACTCTATATTGACACTTTTTTAAATATTGTTGTCATAAAGATTTAATATATTTTAAGGGAGGCCAATGCACGGGAAAGCGGGGAGTAGTCTGAAATTTTGAGCACCGAGAAAACGTCGGGAAATAGCTGAGATTTTTTTTTGAAAACCCGGGTATTTTTTAAAATTTGTTTTGACTTTTAAAATAAATATCGTCTTGCTCAATGAAATATGAATTCCTATATCGAAAATTAAAAATCTATTAAAAATTCTCGTACGTTTTCCTTGCGCATAATTTTTACCCCGTTCTCCCTCTTTTTCTCGTTTTTTCGCTCAAATCAAAAGTGAATTAATAGAACAATAAGAAAATCCAAATATTTTTGTTCGAAAGTTAATTTGTTTTCATTGAAAAATCTACAATTAAAATGTAATTGTATATATGTATGTATGTATGTATGTATGTATGTATGTATGTATGTATGTATGTATGTATGTATAGTAGAAGCTTCTAATGTGTCCCCTAAGGGTTTACATTTTTTTCTTTCACCTTCTTCCTATTCCATAACACACCTCCCACACACTTACTTGGTGGTATAGTTGCATTCTGTCCTTACTCTAACTTATCCGCTGCTTATATTCTAATTTTTCACATTATTTAATAATAAAATTCAACATTAATAACATTACAAATAATACTTATAATAATTCTATTAATAATTCTATTGAGGAGCGATCTTCCAGAGCTTCCGTTTCCTCTTACCATAAAAAAGAAACATTTTCGACGATTTTGAAATCAACTTTTGCTTTTTACTTTCTTTTTTCAGGATTACCCCTTTGGCTTTGCCCTGTTCCCTTACTTTCCCTTACTTCTTCCAATTTTTTCATCCACATCACTGTCTGTCCATTACCATCCAAAATCCATCTTACACACTCATCCACACTCAGCTGTCCGTCTTTCTCTCCTGCAATCTCTCTAATACATGTCCCCATGACTCCATTTCGTATCCACATACTCTGCATAAATTCTGCTCTTAATCCATCCAGTATCTGCATGCTCTCACTCCTTCTTTCATTTTAAACCGTACCACCCTACTCCATTTGTCTTCCTTTTTAATTTTTTGCAGATATTCCAGTTCCGTCAACCCTTTCACCATCATATACCATCTATTGTACCTCGAATCCATAATCTTTGTCCATCTCTCTTCTTCTTGTCTTACTAATAGCTCTAACTCTATGCCCTGCCCCTCCATAAACCCTTCTCGTATATCACGAACCCTCCTCATTTTTTTCCTTCGGTCCTCCCATTTTGAATTTCCCAAATTGCCTCTCGTCTCCTTCTTCCGAACTTCGTCCAAGCATATTTGTGCTATTCTACTCCCATCTCCCCTTTTTAGCTTCTCTTCAAACCTCCAGGCTCTTTTAATTTCTATAGTAACCATTTTTTCCCTCCCTAGTTCTTCCCTTAACATGTATCCTGGGCAACTCCAACTAATTCCCATTACCCATCTCAGAAATCGCTCATGCATGCCCTCTACTTTCCTATATTCTTTCCATCCCTAGATCTCCACTTCATAACGCAATACTGCCCACACCAACGCATCAAACAACCAGATCCTTATTATCCCGTCGTCCTTGAACCTTCTCTTTCCTCTACCCCATACTTGACCCATTACATTACTCGCACATTCTATTCTTTTCCTCGCCTGCAGCTCTTTTCCCCCTCCTGCCTCAAACCAAAACCTTAGGTAACAGAACTCCTCCACTATTTCCACTATTTGTCCGTTCTTCTTCCAAACGTAATTTATTTTTATCTTTTTATTTCTGAAGAACATCACCTTTGTATTATCTACGTTCGCCATCAAATTTTTTGTTCGCACATACTCTTCGAAAATTCTCATCATTAGGTTCATCCCCTTCTCATCATCTGCGAACAGCACTACGTCGTCCGCGTAAGGTAGAGAATATATTTGTTGTTACCCAATATTTTTCCTCCTTTCCCTTTCTTCTTTAGGTTCTCCTCTAAAGCGGCCAAGAGCATGTTAAAAAGTGGCGGACTCAAAGGGCACCCTTGCCTTAGACCTCTTCCTATCGAGAATACCTCTCCTTTTTCCTTTCCTATCTTCGTCCTAAACCTGGCTTCAGTAACAATGTCCTTAATCCTCTCCATCAGCTTTATTTCTATTCCCCTCTTCCATTGCCCGCCATAACACTTTTCTGTTCACTGAGTCAAACGCTGCTTTAAAATCTACGGACAATGCGAATAGTTTTCCTTTCTTACTCCCTAAATGTATGTTAACCAAGTAATTCAGTACGTAAATGTTGTCTATCGTTCCCATAACTTTTCTAAAACCCGTCTGATTGTGTGGAATACTTTCTCTCTCTCTATCTGACTCTCTAACCTTTTCCTTAAAATTCCTGCATATATTTTGTAGCCAACTGACATGAGAGTGATCCCTCTTTACTCATCTACCTTCTTGCCCTCCTCTTACGTGAGAAGTGGTATCACCAGCCTTGTCTTCCACCCTTCCCTAACCCCTGCACCTCCATACTTTAAAGCTTCGTTTTCCATGCCATATTCTCCTGTAGCCTTGTTTCTTTTTAATCTATTTATAGAATCATCCACTTCTTCTCTTGTTATTACGTTTAATTTCTCCATTTCTTCTTCTACTATCCTTCCCTTTTTCCCATTCATCTTATTTTGGTCTCTCCAAAATTGACTTTTAAAATAGTCTGTCCACTCAAAATTTCTATTTTTCATTCAAGCTCTTCCTTCCTCCTCCTCTTTCTTTATTTATCACATTCCAAACCCTACCTTCTTAGATCGCTTTTTCTACTTTTTCCTTGTATTTTTCTTTTTCCCTTTGCTTTTTCCTTTCTAGCATTCTCTCATGTTCTCTTTTTCTCCCATTGAACTCGCTTTTCTTCATTTCCCGTATCCTTAATTTTTTTTACACACTCTCTCATTCTCTCTTTAATCTCCTTGCATTCCTCGTCCCACCATCCTTTCTTTTCCTCTTCTTTTTCTTTTTTTTGTACCTATCTTATCCTTTACCTTCTCGATCGACCCTTTCCATCTTTCAATTAACGAGTCTACTCACTTCTCTTCTTCATGCCTAATCTTCTCTTTATCCATTTTTCTTTAAACTCTTTCAGTTTATCTACCCCACAAACTCCCATTTTCTTGCTGCTTTCTCCCCTTCTTTCCATTCTCCAACTACCTCGCTTATGGCCACCACCTATTGCCGAGAAGTGCTGGGACCCTATCTCATTACCCACTGTCATACATCCTATCATATTCCTCATTCTTTCGTCCACAAGGATGTAGTCTATAAATGTCTCGCCCTTCCTTATAAATGCGATCTCTCCTTCCTCATCTCCTTTCATATTGCCATTACATATAAACCATCCTGTTTCTCCTATTATGTCTAGTAACCTCCTGCCCTCCCTGTCTGTCTCCCGATGTCTTGAACTCCTTATATAGGCCTCCTTTTCTTCATCTCACGTCCCCCTTTTTCACCAATCCAGGCATTTAAATCACCCTTCAAAACCAACTCTTCCTTCTTTTCCTCCATCCGCCTCTTAATTACTCTTCCACCTTCCTCTTCCCCTCTTCTTCGATATACACAAATCACCCCTATTTTGACTTTTCCTTCTTTGCTTCTTGCATTGTCCACACATAACCTTTCGGTAACATTCTTTTTATTCCCTTCCACCTTTCTTATCCGCCCATGTTTCGCTTATCATTATTTGGTCCCATTTTGTCAATTCTCCCCAAAAACCCTTGCCAGAGGACAACCTTCACCAGCCCATCTTCTCCTCCCCTTCTTCCCGGCCTTATCTTTAGCCCTTTTACTTTTATTCGAAAGTTAATTTGTTTTCATTGCAAAACCTACTATTATATTTTTAGTTCAGAATTCATCTCGGTCGATTACAAATTCCGCGATTTTTTTGAAAATGTAATTCATTTGTTAAACATTTCACTATTTTCTAAACAATTCATATTTTTTTAAATCAAATTCAAATGTTTTGTTCAGAATTAGTCTTTTTTATAGAAAGTGAATTCTTCTTGATTGAAAATGCAACGTTTTTTGGTTGAAGATTAATCTTTTTTGTTTGAAAAATCAAACTTTTGGTTAAAGATTCATCTTCGTAGGTTGAAAATTGAATATGTTACTGGCATTCATCATATTTTAAAGAATTTATTTCAAATTTTTTTGAGAATTCACTTCCGTTATTCACTTCTGAAATCATTTAAGTTCTGCGATCGGAAAATCAGAAATTTTTGAAGTTTTGAAAGTTTTCCTAGATTGCTTGCGAGATTTAAAACTATTTTTCAACATTTCTTGAGTCGCTGGATCTTGAGATCTCTGATATCTGAATCCTAATCTGATATCTGAAATCCTAAACTGATGTTTGTGATCAGAATTTTTGATAATTTAATTCGATAGTGACTTTGAACAAGATTTTAGAAGTGAAAAGGCCCTTGGTTTTATACGTGATAATTTCATTTTATTACGACTATATAATCTATTGCTTCTAAATTTTACAATTTTAAAACAGCCTTCAAAATTAAAATGTATGAGTGAAAAGCTTTTAAAATTAAACGCATTTAAAAGCGGAGACCCATATGAGATAAATAACTTGAACACACGAGAATGACAGCTAGATAACGACCAAAAATGAGATTTTTCGGTATGAACACAAAACGTTTTTTACTATTGGTTTTCAAATATAAAATGTTGATAAAATTATAGAAGCATGAATTTCCCGATAATTCTAATTTGAAGATGTAGAAACTCAGAACATTTTTTTCTGGATAGGAAGGGGAAAATCCAAATGGTCCTTTATCTAGTTTTTTATCTCATACATTTTTAAACTGCATATTCTTTCTACAATATTACGAAAATATAGTAAGGACTTTTTCGGTTCTGTTAAATATGTGCAATAGACGTATTCTTTGATATGCCGAGATTTCGAAATAAGTTTGCACTGGAATTAAAAAATTTATGAGAATATGAGAATAACAACTGGATGAAGATATAATATAAAATTATGCCTGTACAATATTACATGATAAAAAATTTATTTAAAATTATAGAAGCATGTAGCCAACCTTGAAAATGTTTCCGAGAGGTGAAAACAAGCAGAACTAGTAGCTAATACGAAAAATTCATTGAACATTGGTGTATTTTCGTAAGTAATCTGCGATTTTTGAGCAAGAATAGACGATCTCGATATGAAAACTCTAAAACCGTTTATCACTTTTTCCGTAAATAATAGAAAAATATAATGACTGATTGGGAAGAGTTTCACAGAGCACTCACGAGCTTGCCCAACAAATTTGGGAACTAGGACGTTGGTCGTCTTTACGTAGCCCGCACACACTCGTTGCGTCCTTGCGCGCGTATGTGTGGTTTGAGTTCGTCGGATGAGTGGCTAGAAGTTTTATTATACCTACGTTACTCATCCTCGATGGCTGCGCGTTTTTCCGTACTTATGGTTGATGTTGTTTAGAAACTGTTGAGTTCGAGGGTTCAAATCCTCAGAGTTTGTGCGCAATTTATAAATAAAAAATATAATTAAAATTGTACAAATAAAATTTTTCCCGTTTTACATTTAGGTCTAAAATTTTCAGGAACTGTTCGTAGGATATTCGAACTGTTCGCAAAAAAGCTTCTAATTTATCCATACATTTTTCATAGAAATAAGGATTGAATGTTTGATTTTTGTATCCCGTATCTGAGTCCTAGCTAGAAGTTGTGACTTTTTTACGGATAAATTATTTCCGTGTGGTTCATAGGAATTTGCGATTTTCCGATTTGTGGCAGCTTTAGAGATTCGATTGGTTTTTCTCATTAATCCATTGCTTTCTAGACAAGTAATCATTCTTTTCACAAATTTTTACTAATCCTGCCCTCAAATCTTGCACTAGGCTTTCTTTTTCATCATACAGCATAGGTATGTTGTATTTGGACATCTTCAATCTTCATGCAGCGATGTTGGGCATATAGATCTGTATAATCACGGTATCTACTAGTTTTGATTCCATCTTAATCATGATTAACCTGTCACTGTATCGTACGTAATTTTTTATCTTCAAAGCCGATTTTCTTTTGTACTGTGATACTTACTCTAGCCTGTCCATTAGTCCATGCATAGATAAACTATGTTATGGTCTTCTGACCAAAGATCATTAACATTCTGATCATCAAAGAAAAAAACTTATGTTTAATTTTGCTTCAGGTCATTTTCTTAAAAACTCATTTTTAATTTCAGTTATTTTCACTCTCTTGATCCATGTCAAAACAGTGAAACAATTCAATTCCTTTCAATATTCGTATTTATCAATATGAAACAATTACGGTTTAATTTTTTTTCAGTACATTTTGACGCCCTTTCTTTTTTTTTAATGAAATTTTTTTCTGTGAGGCCATCTGATTTCGCTAAGCCCTGTAATAAGCTTGGTTCGACTTATTTTCAAGTTTGCCAACCCTTCAGCTCTGAAGAGACATCTTACATTCCACTTTCCAGGTACTATCTTTGGTTTTATCATTTTTTCTTTTTTATCATTTTAATAATGTCCTCCATACTGAAGAAAAAATGCCATATATATACATATAGGAAATTTATTTAAGCATACAATTTGGCTGTGTATATGAGATGTTTATGGCTAGGAAATATAATTTTCTTTATCGAACCTAATATATAAACTTTCCATATTTATAGGAAAGAAACTTTGTTGTTGTGCATATTTATTTTCTCTAACCTATGGTAAGTTTTTACGCTTTCTCGGAAAGGAGCGGAAGCAGATTAAAAAAAAAAAGATGACAAATATTTTTTTCGTCTCTTGTTTTGCGAGGAACGAACTCCTTACGGTTTCCGCGTTCAAGAAGCCAGGTACGCTTCAGGACCGGTTTCGGTGATTCAGTCAGTTCTCGTTGTGGCTCTCCTTTCGTCCCCAAACCCAGAAATCATCTTGAGCCACTCTCTCGACCTCGCTTGCACTCGAAATTCGCAAAAGGAAAAAAAGACTTGTCGTTCAGAATCCAGAAGAGATTCTTAGCTTTGTTTCTTTTTCACTTGGAGGCCACTCTTTTCTTATTCCAGGACTCGTATTCCCCTTCTGTTCCTGGAAATTCTTATAACCGGTTGCGCAATAACAAATCTAAGCGAATTTTAATGATGCGAGTAAATTCATATTTAACAATTTCGTTCGGTTTCGAATTCTTCTTTAAACAAGTTTTACGAAAAAAATGTAATGCAAATAAATATTTAAAAAATTTGGTCGCCCTTGTTTCAACTGGTAATAAATTTGTCAGGTTTTAAAGACTGCCAAGGTAGGGCTATACCCTATTTCAAAATCGAAAACTAGTATTCTTAATACAATGCACTGCTCTTCGTGAGCTGTTGTATTTTTTCCATAATTTTTGTATTTTTTCATAATTCCATGATATGGAACCAAAATTTTCTAAATTATATTTTAAAGCAATTTTTGGCAAAAAAAATCTTTATTGACTCTTGCCCGTTTTTTGTAGGAAAAATTGTTATCATTATTTCGAGAGCTTTTCGCCTGTTCCTTGAATTGCAAATTTTCCTGTCCTGTCAATGTGACAATTTATTAGAATACGTTAGTTTGACACTTTATTCTAAAATTGTTTGCCCACTTGCCGCAAATAGAAGTTGTTTCCCTAGCCTGGAAATATTCTATCTCTGATTTTCAAGTTATTTATTTTGTACTTTATATGAAACTAATAAGACTTGGTTTGAAGATAATAATTTAAGACTACTGCAATTTTGAAGCGAAGTTTGGCATTGTTTGTTTCATAGCACTTCAAGTTTAAAAATTTTACAATTAGAAAGCATAAAATTTTTAAAGTTTTTTGAATAATGAAACTTTAAACTTTTACTATTTTAAAAATTCTTCAATTTTGGGCTGTGAAAATCAAAGTGGTATTTTTGTGACAGTAATCACATTTTTTAGCAAAAAATTTGTTCAGTCACTTTGAATATCGCATGATGGTACATTCTATGATAATTACTACTAACATGATATAATTATCATGTTTAAAATTTCTATAATTTTAATTTTAAATTATAGTTGTGAATCCATAATTCTAGGCTTAAATTCTAAAATATTTTCTTTGAAATTCCTTAATTTTTGGAAGTTTCTAATTTCAAGATTATGTCTTTCAAAATTACAAAATTTAATATTGAAAGTCTTGATGTCAGTTTTTTATTAAATAATTTTAGATTTACATGTAAATTGTTTGATTTCAATTTTAGTTACATTTAAATTTAGTAATTTTCGAAAAAAAATATTCTACATTTTGTTGGTTTCAATTTTACATGTACAAAATTGCCTGGCTTTTTAAATTCCTTGAAATCGTTGAATATAGAATTGAAAGACTTAATAGTTGTAGAATTTTCAGTTCAAATCAATTTAGTTTTTAATTTCAAATTGTTTCAAATTTTAAATGTTCCAGGTTTCAAAATTCTAGTTTGAAAATATTGAATTTTTAAGGTTTTGAAATCATTCAATTTCGAGATTCTTCAATTCAAAAGAAAATGGTTTAATCGTGAATAGTTTGAATTAGAAATGATACAGTTTTAACTCCTTTCCAATGGAATTGCTCCTGATTAAAAAATGTTCCATTTTAAACACTATATTTTTCAAAATATTCAATTTAAATGCTTTTACTTAGAAATCATAGAATTGTTTTGATATAGAACGTTTTTAATTCAAAATCGTTATATATGGGACATTATTTCTCAACTGTGCTAACTTTAAAAGTCTTGTTTTTCTATTGTCTTTAAATTATAGAAATATGTTCTTCTACCCAACAGTACTTATCCACAAATTTATAGACCAGGATTATCACCTATATACACCAAACAAATTCAAAATTCAAATATTCTAATTTCGAAATGAATTATTGCATAAATTTTCTTTTCAACTTGTTACATAAAATTTCGTTTGATAATGGATTTTAGAATTATTTATATTTTTATATTAGGAAATAAAGATCCAGACATGATTAGTTATTGTTCAATGATTGTCTGAACAAATAAATGTTTTTGTCTGTTTTCGATCACTAGATTTCGTTTTTTTTTAACGGAATGAATTTTAAAAATCTTGGTAAAATTCTTCCTTTGTGATTCTTTATCGACAAGCAATAATTGTTCATTTCTTATAAAATGTTATACAAAATTCACTAACTAATAATTTATCAACGAACGATGTTCAAAAAGAAAAGTCAAAGTACTAAAATATTGAAGATTAGGAAAAGCTGGAATTCTAGACAATCATCTTTTTTAATTTTTGTTTGATCATTTCTCGGTTTACCAACCACTGAACCAAATTATAATTTACCATTTTAAAGCTAGTAATTTATTTTATTTGCAGTAGCACAAATATTGTAATATTTATCTATGGCAAAACGAAATAAAAATTTTTATCAAACGAAATATTTTTCAAAAACTAAAAATAGAATAATAGTGGTCAATGATATGAAATTTAAGTAAAGAAAATATAAAATTTATCGAAAAAGGAAGTTTGGATATAATATACTTGATCTCTCATTTGATATGAGTTGAATTTTAAAAGAAAAGTTCGTTGAATTGGCCCTAACTCTCTCTTTTTTGCGTCTTTCTCCTTTCCTCATTTCGCCAGGCATTCAGCCACTTTCGATTTTATCCGCTTTCAGTTTTATCCGAGGCGAAAATACCGTTAATTTTCAGATCAGATCGCAGACGTGGTTTGTCAAAAGTTGGGAAAAAAGTATGCCAAGAAAATTTTCAAGGACTACGATTCTTAACAAAAGCGAGCGATTCGTCACTCTAAGCTCTAGAGAAAGGAAAATAAAATAAGATCTAGAACGTTTTAATATAAAACGGAAATTAAACAGAGAGTAACAATCCTTTTTCTTTTTTATTCATTGGCTAAGTACAGTTTCAAGGCTTGAGTAACAGTAACTTACTCTAAATGATTATATTTCTCCGTGAAAAACGACGTAATGCAATTAAACGTTTTTTTCATGCAGAGAAAAAGTCACTAATAACTATATATTTACAATGTAAACTTTTTGTAATTGCTGGCAGTTAGGATAGTAAGCTTTAGAATATATTGCCCGGATTATAAAGGTTTGTGTATTACAATTTTGTAAAAATTAAAAAGTGAAACAGGTCGTAAGACCAGTTTTTAATGGAATATTCTGTGAAGAAAAAGAGGATCAATAAGGTGCTTTTCATTGTAGTGGATGTTGGTGTGTAATAAATCCTTTTTTTTTATCAAAAGTAGCAGGTAATATGATTAAATTAGTTAAAATAATTAATGTAATGTAAGCCTGATGATTAGCGATTTCTAAAGTTTTATTTTATCTGCAAATTAAAGAAAAATCATTAAATGTTCCAATTTGGAACCAAGTTTCCGGTATTTTGCTTATGAATGTAATATAATTGTGGGCCGCGGCTACGTGTACCAAAATTTCGGTAAAAGTAGCCTCGTTTTTTAAGGTACGAATAAGGGGAGCTGGAAAAGGATCTATTTGTACCGAAATTTCAGTACGTCTAGGGATTTTTTTTGAGTACGTGTAGACACTTCCATAATTATATTCTTAATATATAGTATTATAGTTTTAAGGTATTATTTCTAATCAATAATTATACAATATCCATTCTGAAAATTAGTCTACAAACTACTATTAATGTCTTGATGTTGAATTGATTTTACCTTAATTTTGTCAAAAATCAAAATGCCGTCAACAGAGGCTATTTTTAGACAAAAATAAGTTCTTACTTTGCCAAAAATCTTAGGGCCGATTTTACCAACTCTGATTAAATCCATGATTAACTAATCATATTTATTTTTTAATCAAGGATTAAGGTGTGTTAACGAGAGATGCGTTCTACCAAGCATTTTCAACCTCTGGTCAGCTAATAGTATACTCTGTTCGCAATAAAGTCTAGTTTCTACGTCTTTCTGTTGTAACGGCGACTCTGATTGGTTAAAACAAAATTCTTTTTTAACACTCGGTGCCATATTATTTAGGAGCCATCTTCTGATAAGAAGCCTAAAGTTTAAATTTACGTGTGGTTAAGGGCAATAGAAGAGAAGAGGCAATTGTGTTGTTTACAACAGAAAATAAAAGTGGTGAATATCATGGCGGACAAAATAGAAGATGTGAGTACAAAATAATCATATATTTCTTTGAACAAGCGAGTATTTTTTTGAATTATCAGGTTTATCTAACCTCAAATTGGACGCAATGCAAACGTCAACTAGGCTTTTTTCAATGAGCACTCAATTCGCTCGTTCTCTGAATATTCATTGTCTTCTCTGAACGTGGTAAAACATATCATCATCATCAGATGAGGATAAAATATCATCGTAAAACAGAGGCACATTTCCTTCCTGTATACTGCACTCACTGCACTTGCATTTAAATTTCGGGGCTATGTTACTTTAATCACTAACCAAACGCCATAACCAGCCATTATTGGGCGGTTAAGTTAAACGATGATTATCTTCCCTTAATCATTATTAAACGAATTGTGGAACGCAAAGTATTGATTAAATAAGTCTAATCAATGATTAACGATTTAATCAGAGTTGATGAAATCGGCTCTTAGTCTTGTGTAAACCATTCAGAAATATTGTGGACGTCTTCCAAAACGTGTTTGGTGAGTTTTAATTAACACATTTTTTTGCAGTTATGTTAACCTAAAAACTACCCTATAATAGCCCTAAGGATTTCGCTACTTTGAGCAGGAAATTTGCTTGTTGATAAAATTGTTAGATAGTTTTTTCTTAGGCCCAGACGTGTATGTCTTTTGCTAAATGTCGTAGAAATTGTACTCTAACAAAGAAAGTAAATCATGCAACTTTTGAATAAGTTGTAGTTTTAAGTTTTTATTTTTAATCCACTTTCATTTCAAGCAGAGCATAAAAAAACACCCGCGAACTTGGAAAATATGGATATCATTCTATTTTTGTATTTTCTATCAAATTTTTTAAACGCGTATGATCATTAAAACTTTTCTTGCGGTTAAATTCTACAATTATTTAAAACAAAATTAATTATTACAGTTTATAATATTCAACTTTTCCTGGTACTAACGTGAGAAAATAAATAAATGTAAGTACTATAACGTAGAATTCGAGTACAGTTTTCTTATTAGGAAATTATTTTTGGTGATATATTGCTTATTTTTTTCAACATTGATTTATTTTAATTGTTTCCCAGAATAACCCGTCGCAGTTGTGATCTTTCAATTTTTTACACTTTTCTTAAAAACGAATGATTGAAATATCAACACACCGCTTATACGTCATTAGAACTAAGACGTCAATACTGATCTGCAACCGTGTTTATATATACGACTCCTATAAAAAGAAGTGGAAGTGAATTTTTGGGAGATCACATATCTTCGACAGCTATTTTCGACGCATTTCAGTATTTTTTAATCTTTCTAACGAAATACCAACAACTACCTTCATAATGAGCCCTATAACTTTGAAAAATGTTCATCGGTATTCAAGATAGAGCGCATATTAGTGAAGGTAATCTGTGAAAAAATCGGGTTTTCCGATATACCTCCTCAGGAATGTATTTTGTCCATAATATGATCATCGTTGTTGGTAGAGAACTCAATTACCTACAAAATGAGCCCTTGCAGATTCGAAAATGTTCACTAGCCACCGAGATAGAGCGCCTGAACGTGGACCCTTTTCGATCATTTTTCATGAAAATCGTTGATAATCAGTTTTTCAAAAATTTCTCATGTCTTAAGGTGCTGAAAAGAGTCGAATTAAAATCTAAAAAAATTCTTTTCGCATGCAAATCATATAGACTGTCCCCATTTCTTTTTTTTTGTCAATTTTTATTCAACTCTTGAACAATATTTTCTCAAACGACGAATGAACTATAAGATGATTATTTCAAATAATGCCATAGATTAAAAAAGGATGCATTCCAAGTTTTAAATATGAAGCGAAGAAAATTCAATGACTGTATCTTTCAATCTCTTTCCATAAGAAGAATCTGCAATTGAGTTGATCTTGCCTCTGTTCCAAAATTTGAGGAATTCTCGATGAGAATAGATTTTTTTTTCAGATTTTGATTCGACTGTTTTTTAGCACGTTAAGACATGAGAAATTTTTGAAAAACTGATTTTTAGCAACTTTCGTGAAAAATGATCAAGAAGGCTCCACGTTCAGACGCTCTCTCTCGATGGCTGTCGAACATTTCGGTATTTATGGTCTATTTATATGCGCTCTATCTCGGTAACCAATGAATATTTTTTGTAGTTCCAGGGCTCGTTCGAAAGGCAATATCATTCTCTACAAATCACATGACAACAACTTTTCTGGTAAAATACATCCCTGAGGAGATATTCTCCAAAAACCGATTATTGGTGCTTTTGACTGAACAAAAAAGTTATTTTCTCGCGAACAGGATATGTTCATATTTTGTCTATATGATTTTGGAGCACTCCTACGTACCCAAAAGCATGCTACATTCACTTTTCTTAGGTGTTTCAAGCAGACTTTTTTTGCTTCCCGACCACCGTGTACACTTAGGTGAAGGGACAAATTTAAACACTAGAACCCGATGATTCTAGGCATACAAAAAATTAGGATCCCATAATGGCTCCTGGGACTTCCTGATAGACCCATTTAACGGTCGCTTCTTACATGACATGCAAAAACATAAATTCTAGAGTCTAATTCCAAAAGTCTAGATCTAATGACAAAAAAATATCCTAGTATACTTCTAAAGATTATAGGATAGAATACAGTATTTCTTTGTATCATCAAATTTTGAGACTAATGATGATGATGATGGTGATGAACTAGAGGATTTTATTCAGGTTTGACAACAGCTAAACGTCAGGAAAATTAGGGTTAACGTCTACTCATAAGAAGCTAACTGTTTTAAAATATGGAGATATATTTTATAATATCCAAATCATTCTCATAAAGATATAAATTCTCAAATTTTCAATTTTGCCCCACATTTGAGCAAAAAATTGCAAAGCAATCTCGTTTCCGGAATCCCCGTTTGATCGTGGCAACGCGGAAGCCCATCTAAATCTCGATGACGCCGGGTCCGATCCTACCCGGATTGGTTCTCCAGCGACACTTTGCTTGAGAGTTCACATGTACCAGACAGAAAGAGACGTTGGAGCGAGAGAGCGCGCAGGGGTGACTGTGGGAAGTCGCATGGAGGAGCAGGAGGAAAACGAGTGCGAGTGGGGAACGCGTGTCGGTGCCGTCAGTGGGGAGTTGGGGGCGGACTGTGGAGTAGGTTAGGCTAGTCCAGCGGAGAGCTCTCCTCGCGATCCCGCGGCGCAGTGTCTTTCCGGACGTTGCGCGTTCGAGACACGTTCAGGACAGGTTCTTAGACGTGCAAAACGTCCTCCGCAAAAGTTCCACCAAGCGACGACGTACCGACACTTACAGCATTCTCCCACCCCCTATGACCCTCTCTTCTATTTTTCAACCAATCAGTACAAAGCTTCCGCCACCTTCTCAGCCAATCGCGAACGCGCACCCTCCGTTTGTTCCGTCACTGAGCCCTCGTGGATTTTGACAGTCGTGACGACGTCGTGTTCACACGCGCCCACGTTGGCAATGTGTTCGCGTTGTTCCTACTGACAGGGAACTGGAACTTCAGTCAAAAACCCGGATGACAAAGAGTAGATCCGGCTCTTGAGGCTGTTCTGAGTTCCTAAATTTTACGAATATTCGAAATTCTCGAGGGTTTTACGGTTAATGAGTGCTCGTGTTTCTAGAGGTGTGCTGTTCGTTTGTTGTGAACGGTTAACCATTGCCAAGGTCTTTCCTCAATCAATTGAGGATATACTTAGGGATCTAAAGGTTAACCTGGGCCCAAAAAGAGGGTCAATCTTGTCGCGGATCTGTGAGTGAGAGTGATCATCAGAGGACTCAAGGACGGATACTCTCTTGCACTATTCAAGTGCATTTGTACCGTTTCCTATCGTTTTTCCCACTCGCGATGCGGACGTGATAATATATCCGTCAAATCTCTGATTTGTCTTAAGTCCGAATCAGAAACCTTAAATTTCAAACCTGAGAAGTTCTCTGAGTTCCTAATCAGTAGTAGTGCAAGTTTCCCAGGTAGTTGGTTCGGTTCAAGGAGCACGCCTCCACTAATTTCCGAGGCGGAAGCCGACCTGTCGAGTTCTGGATCCGCCGGTTTCTTAAATCGGGAATCCTGGAAAAGAAGAAAAAGAAGAAAAAAGAACGTCATTGATCGATAACCCCCAACTGGCAAGAGTTGATCGGAATCCTTTCAAGTGCGCTACAGTGTACCTTCGGACATTAGAGTTTGAACATTAAGATTCTTTGTGAGACAGTGTGTTTTTACCTGCTGAGACGAAACAAGTAAGACTCGGTGGAATTTGTTAGATGCATTATTGAAGGAACCGGATGAGTTGCGCTATGGAGTACCAGCAATTGGCGCCGCCTCCGGTACCGGGAGTGTTGCATCAGGCGCATCATCCTCAACAACATCAGCCCCCTGGTCCACAACCCCATCCTCACATCGTCGTAGCACCAGCCCACCAACAACAATCGCAACCACCGCCACTTCCGCCAGCATCACACGCCCACCAAGTTCACGCACCCCTACCATCCATTCATGCTGACAGTGCTAGTTCACGTTGGAACCAGTACCAGCATCTTTGGAGACAACACCCTATGTACATAAATGGTACGGTTTTATTTTTCGCTTATATGCTCTAAATCTTTTAGCGAAAGGTCATGTCTTTCACGTGAGATGTTGACCCATCTCGAATTAATGTAAGAAGAACTTAAGAATGGGTTGTTTAAAGCGAATTTATACTTGAGTTTTAGAAACATCTAATCATTTAACTTAATCTCTTGAAGTACAGTCTTGTTCAATATTTACTTTGTTTATTTTGTTGGGTGACGTCTTTTAAAGAAATTTTTTATCTTCTGAATCTATACAGATTCAGTAAGTAACTGCTTAAGGAGTTGATCCATGTGCAAATATGCAGAAAGAACTGTTTTCCGTGTATACAGTAAGGCCAAATTCGCACGAGTCATATCCATTAGTGCAAAAGAGACACACTGATGCGTCTGCTACTAAGGATTGAACTCTCATTTTGGGTTTTCTATGGCTGTTACGAATTTAACCTTACGTTATAATTTGTTAGGGCACCATATCAATTAGGGAAACATACTTAAGGTGATATTCGTACCAGTCATAGGGAAACCTGAGTATGAGTGAAACATCTAGTAGATGGCGCGTAAGACCTCTCTTTCGCATTTACGGTTATGACTAGTATGAATTCGGCCTCGCTGAATATATATGCCTTAGGGTAAAATATATATCTCCAAATTGTTTGTACTGATGAATCAAGTTCTTGATCGAACTGAAAATATAGGAATAACTGTTTGAAGAGTACATTGTTTTTGAAGGATTTTATATTTTAGCGCGGCATCTAAAATTTCAAATATTCTCAGCTTGAGGCTCGTATTCATCGACATTCAATGCTAATAGATTATATGAGGTTTCAAATAAGATCTGATGAGTCTTTCAGCCATGTTGAATTAGACTGCATTAGATTCGAGAAGCTATTAGTGGAAATTATATTATTCAAGTGAGAAAAGCATAATCAGAACCTTAAGTATTTTGTAGATTATTTTTTAATACTTCAATTGTTTTCGGATACAATTCGATTTTATTAGAATATTGGATCAATAATTCTCAACTTCTACTAAACTATGTTGTTTTCATTTAATTCTGGAAACACCTTTACTAATTTGCAATAAAATATGTTTTGCTTCATTACATTACTTTTCATTAAAAAAAAGAAAGTACCAATGATGCAGTGTCACTTGTTATCCAGTCCTGACACCATTCTCTCCACATTATAAGGAAGTAAATGAAGTGTGAATATTAGAACCCTGGCACTACTTTTCCTCCAAATTTCTTTACAGCATTTGTATTCCTTTTTCGGAGAACCTTAGAATTTCACTGTGAGTGAGGTATGTTGCTGGAATTTTAATTTAAAGATCTACTCGATGTGAGAAACAATTCGCTAGACATTACTAGTTACTAAACCTAGACCAAGAAATTAAGTGGAAAAGGTGAGAAAGGTACAGACAAAATTGCAAAGAATCTGTTGTATCCGAAACCTAATCTGTTTTAATTGATGCACTAATATTTCTCGTGAAATAAGAATTGGTGTTCATAGTTACTCACGATTAACAGATATTTATCTTTAAAATGAAAACAATAAAGAGGAAAGTTTCTACCTCTGGTTGTTTTTCGCGACTAAAGTTTTACGTCTTTTTAGTTGAACTTTTTATTTTATTTTAATTTCTTCTTATTGATCTCCCTTTCTAATCCCATGCGCGTTCTCGCGAGCTCGTAAATCCTGGCGGGAAGCATTTTTACACATTCTCTCGACATTAATCGTTCTATCGCACACGAGAATGTAAGTTCTAGTGAATCAGTCCTGATTTTCATCAGTACATACGTGAACCGGCGCTCATCGTATCCTCGACGTGAAAAACGGACCTAAGGCTTCTTGTATTTGCATCCTCCCACGTAATGCCCTCTTTCTGATTCCTTTTGCCTCCTTCTTGATTGAAACCGTCACTGATGGTACGACTATTTTCGTTCGTTTCCACAAGAATGTAGGCACTTGCGAGAGAAAGTGAGTCAAATTGATTTATTGGATGTAGGTATGAAGTTAATTGATTTAAAATTCCTAGATTCATTAAAATAATATACCTTTTTAAAGGAAAATTTAATTTTTTTAAAACATCCTACGTTTGAGAATAATAATGGTTCTTATCGCTGTTTTGCAAACCTACGAAAGAACGCCTTATCTTGAAACCTCGAACGTAGGTATTAGAAAAGAATCATTGTCAATCTCGGCCTCGTGTCTTTGCGTGTTCGTCAGTGGCAAAAGCACTAGAGTTTTCAAACCATTCCTGCCTTTAAATACCATATAAGAAACTCTTTTTCAACATAAATTTTGTCGTTCTATCATCCAATTCACAATAATAATTTATAAACAATAAAAAACTGTTGAGTTAGGATGAATCTGCAACTGATTATTTATCAGAAACCCTTTATTATTCAAATTGCACGCGATTTATTGCAGTCTCCTCGTGCACAATAGGTCTCGAGTGTTAGAATCTCGATTAAAAAGACAATACATAGCTTTCAAGTTCTATCGTTTGTAATTGCTCAGTATCTTGAGATAACTGAATATTCTCGAAGAGAATCACAGTATTATCTCATCCTCAACCACACATAGCGCAGAATCCTGCAGAGTAGAACAATCGCTCATTCAGCGAATAAACCACGCGATTAATTAGAAGTAGATAAATCAATCATGACTCGAATAAATCAATCAGGGTAGTCACTTAAGACTCATAAAAAATTGCTTGTCATTTCACGGTTTTCGCCAGGGATGCATTTGAAACTTTCGTTCCATTATATTACGTTGTCCAATCTTTTGTTTCCTTGAGTTGTCTTTCTGACAGATTGAAACAGAATTAAAAGAAAAATTGTAACCTACATCGAATTATTTAGTGGAATTTCACCTGTATTTAGTCAAGTTTCCATGATTAAAATTTTATTTCTATTTTGAACGATTTAATTTTGAGATCAGATAATTTTTAATGATTCAATCTAAAATTATTTATAACACTTTTAATTTGAAAGACATTGGTAAATTTTAGAAATTCTCTATTGACAATTCTTTAATTTCAAATGCTGTAAATTTGAAATCATCATGTTGCTACTTGCATTAGAGAAAAAGTTGCCTTGAAAAAAACATCGTACTCTTGCCTGTTTTGTTTTGAGCCAAGTGAATATCTTTCTTTCCGTTAACATAGTTATTTGTCAACAAGATTAGGTGATGTTTGTTGCAAAAGGATAATGTTTGATGTAAAAAAATCCTTCAGATATAAATACAAATCCTCTTAACCTTAAATTAAAGGGTGAATGAATTTGTGTCAAGAAACAACTTCTTAACAAAAGAGACATTTTTCTGAATTTCGTACTAAGAAACTAACATTATTCGAATAGGAATTTGATTAATTAACAGTTAATAACTTGTTAGGCTTACACACTCTTAAAAATGTTTGTTTGAATCAAACAGATTCTTTCTTTGATATAGGGTCAAACAAATATTTGTACGATTCAAATAAAATTTATTTATTTCCAACACACCATTGTTTAACTCGAACAAATTTTATTTGAATCAAACTAATTCTATCTTTTATATAGGGGCAAACAAATGTTTGTTTGCTTTAAACAAATATTTTTCTGAGTGATATGCTAAATTATGCAGTTTTTATTAAATTTTAATTGGAAACTATATAAGCTTGTAAATTTCAGTCCTCAACTATTATGGAATTGTAGTGACTTTATAAAAAAGCGACCAAATGTGACAAAGTAACTCCCTTTCGGGGCAACTTAATATACTTTTCTTCTATTAAAAATCTTTTTGTGACAAAAATTTCAGATTTATAGAATTTTAGGATACCAACATTTGTATTTGACCACTAAAGTGCAAAGTTGTTGCTCGCCATTAGTAGAATGTCGGAATTTTAGCATTAAAAATGTAAATTTAACTGCTATGTTCGCCATATTTAAATATCTCGTTGCCTCTTTTTTTGACATTATTACTCCTAAATTTGTAAACAATGAACATTATAGAATCTTAAATTATTCGTGAGCATAATGAAACTGGTAAAGTTGCAGTAATCAATTATATTTATATATACGTATATATGGGAAAGAGTTAAAGATGCATCAACTCTATTAACATTATATATCTGTGTGATTATTTCTCTTCGACTAGACGATATTTTACTTTGCCTCAATGCATATTGACTGGTATTTATAGATACTCACTCTAGTTGAAATCCGCCCCCTAATTATTTCTATCAATGGTCCAAAACGGGTTAAGCTTTCAAAGCTAGAGGCAGAACAGTTTCAAGCATTTTTCACAAATGCATACATACAATTATATGTGTGGATATGTAGATGATATTAAATGCAGATTTATTTCTGCAGCAGACAACTTTCTACGGACAATCATCCAAACAAAACATGTTGTAAAAGGTAGAAGCTCTCTTGATATTAAAAGACACGTGTATGCATGAACGATGCATGAGCCAATTTCACGGTGGACGCGTTTTTAGCATTTTGATGGGGCTGTACGACGTTTATTGGCGGACAGATGAAGTCACTTAACTCCGTTAGCCCTGGTAGACACTTTACATGCACAACGACCCAATCGCATAGGCATGGAGCGCACATATTCAGTTTACACATGATGATAATCATATGTACGTACACGCATGAACCACTCATGCAAACGTACAATATATAGATGAAGAATAGGTGTATTATATTATAGATGACAATATACATGCACTGCATACATCATACACATATGTATTGTTTATATATAATGTACCCGTACTTATATAACGCATGCTTATTGACATGCAGGAAAAAGTAAGAAACTCATTTCACAGGTCTCTGTTTGTAATTCCATCTTGTATTTGTCAAATCTGCATCATATGATCAAGTACAACAACATCCCGAGCAGAAATTGCAATATGGATCTGATCAGGGCCAGATCGGGCAGAATTTGGCCCGAATCGGGCTATCTCGACGAGGCCAGACTCGAAATGAAACATGATATCCGATCGGGGCCCAAGTGCAACGCCTAGAGATAACCCTGTCTGGCCCCGGTCTGGTCTCGATTGGGCCCATATCAATTTATCTTTCTTATTCTTAATTAAAAGGGATTTTTAAATAGAGCAATATTAAAATCGTATATATCACCTCTTAAACTGAAATTTAAGAATATAAAAATCAGATTATAAAAAATTAGCAAACGGTAAAAGTCGACAGACGCAATATAACAGCTAAAATTTGTGTATGATAAACTATTTCAGTATTTCGCAATATATTTTTGCTTACAATTTCTATGTTGAACTTAACTGTAATAAGTTGTTTTGAAATAAGCGGATTATAATGTTGCACTGGCTTTGTAAGTTATTTTTACTAAAGTGACTATACTACTATAAGCAGGTTGTATTCACATACCGATTATATAATATCACTTCAAAATAAGTGAAAATAAATATATTTATGACGTCATAGTTGATCTTATTCGTTTCAACATTCAACACAATAAATATTACTTCTGCTTCTTTTCTTATAAATAAATAGCCTCATTTTGAGGTTAGGTTTAATTTTAACATACTGGATAAATCTACTTACTAGTCTTCAACGCGTAACTCAAGAATATTTTGACGTATACGATGCCGACGCACTCGCGTCTTGTGCTCGCTTTTCGAATTTTTTCACTTATTTGGTAACTTTTTCAATTATTAATTGAAATATTTTTGACATTTGACGCTTTAAATTGAATCTTGGGAGATTTGGAATCAATCCACTTTAGGTTCCGAAATTAATGGGGTGCCATCTGCTGTCAAGATTGGCTGTGAGGCCGGGGTCTAGAGGGGGCCAAATTTGAAATCCACAAAATTGTGTGCCCGATCTCGTCCAAGTCGTAAATAAGACAAATACTTGGCAATTTCTGCACGGGATATAAGTCTACAATTCTCCATTCCATACACACGAATGCATGCATGCACATATGTATATATTTAATATTTGTCCGACTAACAAGAGCACATTACTCTTGTAATGTGGGGCAAGCTTGAAGCTCAATGAACTCCAAACTCTGTGCTTCAGCTTCTCTCCTTGATTTCCATTGTTATCATTATTTTTATCATCATCATCGTTATTATTATCGCGTACAAAGGAGCACCGTCCTTTGAAAGACGCGCACAATGAAAGGAGGGGCACACTGCCTCACCCGTCCTGGTTGAACTATCATAGGTACAAAAGTACAAAAACACATATACTATATATATATATATATATATATATATATATATATATATAATTAAACTATTTGTC
>JAAAKG020197711.1:0-23904 GCA_010014905.2 Druon quercuslanigerum | reverse complement strand
ACAATAGATTTCACAAATTTTTCAAAGATTTCATAAAAATTTTAAAGGAATACAAGAATTCCAAAGATTTAAAAAAGGGTACAGTGAACCATATTTCAAAACATTTAAAAGGTCTTAAAGAATTTCAAAACATTTTAGAAGGTATTGGAAAGATTAAAAATAATTCAGTGATTTCAGCAAATAAAAAAAATTTGACAAAGATTTAAGAAAAATTTTAAGAATATTTCTAAAGATTGTTCAAAGATTTAAAGAAGGCGTGTCCACCAGATTTTAAAGATTTCAAAAATCCTTCGATCCTTTTCATAGAATTTAAAACTTTCATAGGATTTTAAATATTCAAAAATTGTTAAAAAGATATATTGAACCAGGTTTCTACGATTTCAAAAGATTTTACACAATTTAGAAGTATTTGAATGATTTCGAATAAATGCAAAAAATTTCACAAGTACTTCAAAGATTTTATATATATTTAATTAGGATTTAAAAATAATACAAGTATAATACAAAAAAAGGTTAAAGCAAATTTTTACAAATATCTCAAAAGATCTGTCAAATCTTTCAACAAAATTTCTCAAAGATTTGAAACAGGCGGGTTCCCCTGATTTCAAAGATTTCAACCTTTTTAAAGTTTTTAAAACTTTCATACGATTTTGAATATTAAAATTTTTTTAATGCATACAGTGTGCCAGATGTCTAAGATTTTACCTAAATTGCAACATTTTTAACGATTTAAAATGAATATAAAATATTGCGTAAACCTTTCAGAACGATTTTAAAAGAATGGAAGAATTCCAAAGATTGAAAAATCTTTAAACGTTAGCTTTCAAAGATTTTAAAAAAATTTCAAAGATTTTCAACGATTTCAAAACATTTCAAAGATTTTTAACGATTTCAAAAGGTTTTAAAACATTTTAATAGATTTATATAAATTGCTAACAATTTAATGATTTTAACTAATAAAAAAATTTCACAAACAAGGATTTAAGAAAAATTTCACAAATATTTCAAAAGATTTTATAAAGATTTCGCAAAATTTTTTTTCAAAGATTCCTAATGTTTGATCAAGATTTCAAGGATTTTAAAGGTTTTAAAAATGCTTGTACGACAGATTTCAAAGATTTCATAAAAATTTCGAATCTTTTAAATAAAAATTTAATTTGAAACATTTTTTAAAAATTTAAATAGTTTTTTTAATGGGTATAATGAACCAGATTTTAAAAGTTTTAAAATATATTACACGAATTAGAAATATTTTAACGATTTCAAATGAATACAAAATATTTTACAAATATTTCAAAGATTTTATTAAAATTTCATAAAGATTTCAAAAGAATACAAGAATTCCAAAGATTTGAAAAAGGTTACAGTACACACAATTCAAAGATTTTAAACGATTTCATATATTTCCATGATTTCAAGGGAATACGAAAGATTTCGAAATTCAAAGATGCTAAAAAAATAAAAAAGTTTTTAACAAATTTGAGAAGATTTAAAAAGTTTCAATTACTTCAAACGAACATACAAATGTTCGCAAACCAAAAAGAAAACTTTTAACTCTTAGTTTAACTTTTTAAAGAAAACTTAAGCAGATATTTCAAATATTTTATATAAATTTCTATATATTTCAAAAAATTTCACAAGTATTTAAAATTTCGAGGATTTGAAAGATTTCACAAAGATTTTAAGTACTTCAAGAGATTTCAATAAACAAAAAAAAATGCTAAAACCAAATATAAAACTTTTACGTTTTAAATTTTATTTTAAGTTTTAACTTTTTATTAAAAAGCTTTCACAGATATTTTAAAGATTTTATGTAAATTTCTAAGGATTTCAAAAAATTTCACAAAATTTAAAATTTCGAGGATTTTAAAGATTTCCAATATTTTACAAAAATTTAAAAACATTTTACAGAAATGTAAAGATTTCACAAATATTTTAAGTACTTCAAGAGATTTAAATGAATTCAAGAAGATTTCAAAGGTTTCAAGGATTTCAAAAACGACATATTAAAAAAAGGAATTTGTTTATTTATGGTTCTGCTTTGTTTAAAAATTGTTGACCAATAAAATTTGAAATGGCTCATTTTTACGTCTATAACAAACGGTTATTTAATTATTTGATGTAAAAAAAGATGACCTGGAAAAACCTGACTTCTTGACCTGGAAAACCTTAAAAAGGTTTTAAATTTCGTTTCTAAGAATCACTGGACACTCTCGATGTTACTAAAATGAGTATTAAAAGTGCTTTGATATTTTATTACTTTTAGTTTGTTAAATCAGAAAAGGAATAATAAAGAAGACTTTATTTTTGATAATGACTAATATTAGCGATACTGTTCGAAAATTGTTTTAATTTTTTGAATCGACGAGATGGAAATTTTACATTTGAATATAAAAATATAAAAACTGTGATTAGGATTTGGAAAAGGGGATTTTGGGAGAGGTCCATAATTATGAATTTAAAAAGGCAATTTTCTAAAAGAATTATTATAGATCTGCCTTTGAACGGGGAGTTTTTTTGAAAGAATGATCATTTTGAGTTGGTTCAGAAAATTTTTTCGAAGAAATAAAATTTTATTATGGAAAGGGGTTTTTTCGAAAATGATTCTGATTTGAAACTGGAATTTTTTTTAATCAATGATCATTTTGGGTGGATTCTGGGAATTTTCCAAAAGAATTATAATTTTGTATTGAAACGGAATTTTTATTTTTATAACAATTTTTAGTTGGTTCAAAGAATTTTGTAATTTAGTGACTTGGAACGGGGTATTTTCGAAAAGTAGTTTTACTTGGAACAGGAAATTCGGAACTGGAACAGGGCACTTTTTAAAGAATGATAATTTTAATTTCGTTTAGAGAATTTTCGCGAAGAAATAAAATTTTATCTTGGAGCGGGGTATTTTTGAAAATAATTTCGATTCTGATTTGAAACTGGGATTTTTTAAAAAGAATGATTGAATTTATTTTGAAATCGATAAGAGAATTTTTCGAGAAAATAAAAGTTATAATTCAGATCTGGAAGAGGGAGTTTTACAGAAAAATTATAATTTTTACTTGAATCGGGGAATTTAGTGACAGTATTCTGATAGGGAAGAATAAATTTTCTAAAAAAATTACAATGTTGCCTTTGAAGGGGTTATTTTTGAAAAGAATGCTAATTTTTTATTCGAAACAGAAACTTTTTTGAAGCCAGCCGATCTAATTCTAAATTGAATCAGAGAATTTAAAAAAAATCTGATATGAAATGATAATTTTGAGTTGGATCTGGGAATTTTGCAAAAGAATGCTAATTTTCTATGGGAACGGCATATTTTCGAAAAGAATTTTGATTCTGATTTGGAACAGGGATTTTTAATTTTTAATGATAATTTCGAATTGGTTTAGAGAATGTTTTAATTTAATGATAATTTTTACTTGGAATGGGGTATTTTCAAAATGTATTTTGACTTGGAACAGGACATTTTTAAAAAGAATGATAATTTTGAGTCGAAACTGGAAATTTTTCGAAGCAATTAGATCTAATTCTAAATTGAATCAGAGAATTTTACGAAAAAAATTCTGATCTGAAACGGGGAATTTAAAAAAAAATCATATTTTTGAGTTGCTTCAGAGAATTTTCTGGCAAAATAAAATTTTATATTGGAACGGTGTATTTTTGAAAATAATTTCGATTCTGATTTGAAACAGAGATTTTTTTTAAAGAATGATATTTTTGAGTTTTTTTGGAGAATTTTTTAAAATAATTATAAATCTGAGTGGTACCTAAATTCATAATTGAAGTATAATTCTGACTTGGAACAGGACGATTTGGCGAACAATTCTAATTTTTAGTTGGAACAGGAAATTTTCCGAAAAAATAATACGTCATTCTGAATTCGAACAAAAATTGTAATTCAGATCTAGAACAGTGAATTTTCCAAAAGAATTTAAAAGAATTTTCGAGAAAAAATGATAATTTTGTGTTCAAATATGAAATTTTTCGAAGCACTTATATGTAGTAACTCTGAATTGGATCAGAGACATTTTGAAAAAAAATAATTTAGATTTGGATTAAGCAGTTTTCCAAATAAAAATTATTATTTAGACTTGAAACAGTGAATTTTCTGAAAGAGATACTATTTTGACTTTGAACGGTGTATTCTCGAAAACAATTATGATTCCGATTTGGAAAAGGGAATTTTCGAAATGAAGTATAATTACCAGGCCGGGAAAATCAGACTATATTTATTATGTAAAATATTTGTCCAGGTGTCAAGAACAGACCCAGTCATTCTCATCTGCTTGGCAAGAAACCACCAAGCACTCGGATGACGAGGAGAAAAAGTGTCACGGCTTGATATTATTTCTTGCGGAACTGGTGATTCAAATGGAATCCTCGATTGCAGTTGCATTAGGAAAATTATTAGTGCAATTAATATCCGCTGTTTTGCAAAGTCCAGCTCAAAATTCGGCTAAAAATATCTGCCAAGCTCTCAAGGTAAGACAGAAATTAGAGTTTTGAAGAATTGGATTGTTTTGATAAATTTTCAGGGTCATCACCGTAGCAGGAAAAAGACCCGCAATTTTTTTAGTTCGGGCAAAGTAGGGCAGCGACTGTGAATTTATTTTTTGACTGAGATTTTACAAAATTTTCAGAAATAAAATCTATTTAATGACATTGAATAATGCAATTTAAAATAAGTTTGATTTCAGCTTTTTTTTAAATGTTAAGTACATTAACAATTTAAAAAATTTATAAATTCAGTTTACAAGTTGTCGAGGAGATGATTAGAGTTAGATTTTTTTAGGTCTCATAAATTCCCTAGAATAATACAAAAAAAATAGACTGTTTGAAAAGAAAATTATGGATTGCAAATATTTATTTATTGAATTCGTATGTAAAATTATGTAAATACAATATTTTAACGCTATTTTTTAATACAAAATAAGTTTTTTTTGTTTGGATTTTCAACTCTTGAAAAATAGAAAACTGTATGAAGTTTTCAATAGTTGAAAATTAAAATAAAATTTTTTTCCCGTTTTTAAATGTTGAAAGTTCCTGAAAACGTATATTGTATTTTAAAAAAAGTGTTAAAAATGTTATATTCGCATACGTAATATAAGAATTTAGTAATTTTTTTGTACAAACTAGATTTTTTCCAATTAAGTCAAAGATAGGAAATTTATGGGTCTTAAAAAAATCTCAACTCTGATAATCTCCTTGTTAAACATTAAAAAATGAAAACTGTTTAAAATTTAATATTTTTTAACAACGTTTTAAGTTGTTCAGCTGTAAATGTAATTTAATCAGTCTAGAATATTCCATTTTTACCCTATTCAATTTTGAAATTTTTTAATTTTTAGAAATATTTGACTGTTCAATTAAAATGTGCAATTATAAATCAAAATTTAAAAACTGTACAATTTGAAACTTAATTATTTGAAATAGCCTTGAATCGGTAAATGTCAGAAAACTAAATTTAAACCTTGAACGTTACAATTATAATTGTATTTTTAAATTGTAAGTTTTAAGTGAAATTTCTTAATTTTTATTTATAAATAACAATATTGACCAATGACCATGTTTTAATTAAGATAAAAATTCAATTAGTTAAAAAGATATTTAAAAGTTTTGAAAAGATTTAAAATTAATTAAAAACTTTGAATACTTTCAAATAATTTAAAATAAAGCGTCGATTTTCGCAGATTTAAACAAATTTAGAAGCTTTTTAGAACTATTGAAAGGTTTCATAAGTATAGAACAACTTTTTTTAAGATACTTAGTAAAATTAAAAATTATTGTTTATTTTGAAAAAATTATATTTAGGAAAATATTTCGAAAGATTTTCAAAGTTGTAAAAAAGATTTGGAATATTTTATTCAGTTTTTTAACTTTGTTTGATTTTAAAAACATTTTAGGATAAATTATAATCATTTTAGAAGATATTTACAAGTTTTTAAAAGATTTAAAAATAATTTCAAATTTGAGTGCCCGGTTTTGTAGGCAGACAATTCAAATTTACCATATTTCATAATTCGCGCATTTTGTATTTTTTGAAAGTTTTCCAATTAGAAAGTATATAATTTTCAGAATTTAGAATAAATAAACTTTAAAGCCTCACAATATTTGTCGCAATATTTAAAATTCTGAAATTTTGAAAGGTGAAAATGACAGTATTTTTTTATTTGACCGAAATCGCATCTTTTAGTAAAAAAAATCTCTCCAGTTGTTTTAAATCTCACTTGATACTACGTAATATGATACCTTCTTATTAATAATATATATATTTTTTTAATTTCTTCAATTTTAATTTAAAATTATAGTTTTAAATGTGCAATTCTAAAATAGTTTAATGTTTGAGGCCTTGAAACTAATTTTTTTTCTTAAATTAATTTATGGAGGTATCAAATTGTAAAATTCAAAATATTGTAGTTTCAAATTCAAATATATATATTAAAATCTCAGGACCATTTCGCCATTCAATATTTCAAAATGTCTTATTGGTAGTCAGTTTTCAATATAATATTTTTAGATGTAAATATAAAAAAATTTCGAATTGAAAAGCTTAAAATTGTACAATTTCAAAAAATGAAATCATATTTATAGCACTGTTGTTTTGTATTCTTTATTTTTATTTTTAAGTTTTAATTTAAGATCTTAAAATTGTCCCATTTTTGTTGTAAGATTTAAACAAACTAATCGTTTCGAATTGAAAAATATTTGATTCGAAAATGTCTGTAATGAATAATAGTTCTAAAGGGAGATTTGAAATTAAAAAATTAAAAATTGATACATCTGTAAATGGATAATTTCGGTAATTTTTAATGGCTATAATTTTGGTGTTCTGTATTTTTATGATGAACGCTAAATTTGGCATGTTTCTCTTGCATAGGTTTCAATTTTGCAATAAAAATTTAATTGCTTGAATTTTTTAAAATATAATTAGCAATTTAAAAGGTATTAATTTTTAAACGATTTAAATTTACTTCGAAAAATTGAAATTTTAAAGGGTTTGAGTGTAAAAAAGTTTTAAGATATTTTTTCAGTTTTAAATGAAGTTATTATTCATTTAGATTTTAACGTTCCGGCTTAGAAATGATTCCCATTTAAAATTACTATTTAGTTTAAAACTTTATTTTTTTTTTTTTTTAGCAAATTTTGTTTAATCATATTTAATGTTAAATTATAATTTTACTAGGCAATAAGAATTTAAAATTTTATAATTTCAGAAGCTTTGCCTTGAAAGATTCAATTTAGTTTTCAATATTAAATGATGAAATTTTATTCGCTGTGAAATTTAAGTTATTCAAATTAAAAAAAATTCAATCTTTAATTGTTTAATTTCGAACGCTTTTAATTATAAAGAATACAGTTTAAATTTCTCTGAATTTTAAATGACCTAATTTCTAATATTTAAATCTTAAAATATTCCATTTTTAACGTTTTGACATTTTCATTTTCATTTTTCGTCAACTTAGAAATGTCGCAATTCAACTCCTATTTATAATTAAATTTTCCAAAATCTTTCGTATTTATTTCTTAAATTTCAGACGCTTGCAATACGAAATTCTTAATTATTGTGCAAAAAATATTTGAAACCTTATATTACAAAATTGTTTTGAGAATGCTTTTTTAAATTTGAATATTTTCGTGTTAGGAAATAGAAAAAAACTGCTAGTTAATTTTTTTGTAAACCGGGAAAAATAACGAATATTGACGCAAATGTGTGTTTTTATAATTAAAAAATACAAAATTTAACACTTTTCACACCATGACCGGGAGTTTTACGAATTTTCAGAAGAAAAATCTGCCTAAGTTCGATTTCAACAGTTTTTTAATAATGACTAAAGTGCAGTCTTGAATTTTTAAGCAATTAAAAATTAAAAGCTTTTAAATTTTAATTTTTTTAAAATAAAAAGCAGTATTATTTCATGAACTGTAAATATACATAAAAACGATTCTAAATCCGTTTAAAATCTGAGAATTTTCAGATTGTAACTATTTCAATTCGAAAGTCTTAATAAGAATTTAAATCATTTATTGCGATAATTTTATTTTTAAATACAAATCTATTTTTGAAACAAAATTTAATTAAAAAGTTTATTATTATACTATTTTTATTAATTTCTTTAGCCATTAAAAAAGGTGATCTTGCGGTTGAAACTTAATAAACTATTTTCAAATTAAAAATAACTTCATAAAAATAAATTCATAATTTAAGGCTTTTATTAAATTAAAAACATTTTTTCTATAACATTCAATTTTTAACCCATTTATTTGAAAATTTTTAATTTAGGAAAATAATAAGTATTTAATATGTAGCAATATTATACTGTGCATTTAAGACGAGTCAATTGAAACCAAATATTTAAAAGTAAATAATTTGAAACTGAATTACTTTACATAGAAAGATTTGAATCTCTAGTATTTCGAAGAGCTTTTAAACTTTTAACGTGACAGTTTTAATTCTTCTATTAAAAAAAAGTAATTTGTAAGTTAAATTGTTTAATTTTGACGTATGAATAACAATTGAATGAAAATCAATTAAAAACTTGAAATGATTTCCAGTAATTGAAACGAATTGTGATAAACAAAAATTTCAGAACGTCTAAATATAATTTAAAATTAATCGACTTTTTTCTACAATTTGTGGAAAATCCTGCAAATTGAAAAAAATGCTTAAAATCTTTCAGGTTCTTTTTTGATAATGTTTAAAATCTCTAAAAATCTTTTTAAATTTCCTGTTACAATCATTTTTCAAAATAAACAATAATTTTCAATTTTCCCAGAAATCTTAAGAAAATATTTTTATTCTTTTGAAGACTTTCACCATTCTTAAAAACCTTTTCAATTTTTTGTTTGAAATCAGAAAAAAATCTAAATTTTGTTTTAAATGAGGCTGTTATGTTAAATTTCGGTACGAATAGCCGAATTTTCTCGGTACACACACTTCTTTTCAATTATTTGAAGTCATTTCAAGTTCTAAATTTGATTTGAATCTTTTTAAAACGTCTAAATATCTCTTAAAATTACTCTAACTTTTTCTAAAAATAATAATTGTGTCTATTGTAGTTTATAATTTCCAACTGTAAAGTTTTTTTTAAATTTACAGGATTTTCTAAAAGTTGTAGGAAAAATTGAATTTGTTTTAAAATATATATAAAAGTTCCAGGAAAATGTCGAAAATGATTTTAAATTAAATTAATTTATTTTAATTTAAAATAAAAATAATTTAACTTCTAATTTAATAACTGTTTAGTTTAAAAATTTATTTTTCAATTATTAATGTGTCTAGATTAAAATTACATCAAATAATAAAAATTTTGATTCTTTTGATTTTGATGCTTGATTCTTTAAATTAGAGTATTGAAAATGTTAACGTGGATTTATATATTTGGAACTTAATCTGAATCTTTGAACGCAATAGTTTTATGCTCATAAATTGTTGAATATTTGAATACACAATTTTTGAATTGAAAAACTTTTAAAATTCAATTTAAAAATGTTAAAATTCAAGAGTTTCATTTTAAATATTTTTATTTGTTGTCTATTGTTTATTATTTTAAATGGAAAATTTTTTAGAATAAATTTTGATTTTTTAAATTTTATTGACCGTGAAAAATGTTTGCAAACCGGAAAATGACCGGGAATCTGTTTCTTCGATTAAAGCGGCCGGCCACCCTTTAACTGACGGCCTAAAAGTAGTTTTTAAACTAATTTGTCGGTCGGTCTGTTTGCTTATTACAGTTAGCTGGTCAAACTTTGGAGAGCGACAGCAGCAGTAAGAAGGACATGGAACAGGTGATGCAGAAATTGACGAAGCTCGTTACAGAAGGTCGTGTCGATTCTCACGTAGGTCGAATGGTTCAAGGTGTGAACAATCTGCGGAATGAGAATTGGGGAAATTCGGTAAAAACTGAGCCGGACACAAATTCTACCTCTACAACTTCACAATCGGACGAACCAGTTTTTTACGGCCCCGATGGAACTGTTCTCTCTGCCGAGGAAAGCAAATTCTTGCAGGATTTAGCAGAGGCAAACCCGGAAATGGACGAGTAAGAAATTTAATCCTTTTTTCTTTCTTTTTTTGACCACTTTTTGTTTGACAATCAATAATATATTTGCAAATGTAAAACGGGATTGCTATTATTCTAATTTAAAATTTCAGAGTTTAATTAATTTAAAGACAAAAAATAATAAGAATTTTAAAAGCATGTATTTATTTTTTATGAAATTTCCTTTTATTTTTTCATAGATTAATGACTGGAAATTTTTTAACTCTGGAAAAAACCGATAAATGAGAGTGAATTTATTTTTCTCACTGGAAATTTGACGAATTTTTAGATGGAAAATTTATCCAATCACTTGAAAGATCACACTTTTAATTTCATATGATATAGTGCAATTTAAAATATGTTTGATTACAAATTTTTTGTTAAAAAATGTTATGTTTAACTTTTTACAATACGTAATTTTAAAATATTTTACCTTACAAATTTTCCATTTTAGGTCTTCATTTTTAATCTAATTAAAAAATTGATTTTGCAAGTCGATTCTGAATATGTTGAAATTCAAAAAATTGACACATAGTATTTAACGTAGAAATTTGAATTTTTCAATTCGAAAGTCTTAGTAGTTAAATCAATGTAAACTTCCTTTTTGAGTTTTTATAAATTATTTTCAATTCAAAAATTATTTCAAATTAATAGTATCATAATGAAATGCTTTTATTCAATTAAAAATCTTATATTTATATATTCAGACTAAGAATAACCTGGAAATGACAGTGAGTTTTTTTTCAGGGAATTTTACAAGTTTAAAGAAAAATTTGCCCATGCTTGATTTCAACCATTTTTTAGAATAATTAGTTGAATTTTGATCTTTAATTCTGGTATCATTAATTTAAAATTCGTAATTCAAAAATCTTTCTCTTCCAATTTTTATATTTTGGATTTTAATTTTTAGGTGTATATTTTTTATTTAAAGAATTATGAATTGCAGTTTTAAAGAATTAACAGATTAAAAATTATTAGCTTTTGAACTCGACCATTTTTGATTGAAAACAAATTTTTAGTTGATCAAATGTGAATATAAATTATAATTATTTTTAAAATTGAACTGTACATCATGAAATAAAAGTGAATAATTGAATTTACAAGACGATTCGCAATCAGTTAAGACTTTATAAACTATTTTTAAGTTTAAACTCACTTCAAAATAATATATTCATAATTAAAAGCTTTTATTAAATTTAAAATATTGTTTTAGTTTACAGTTTCAAACCTTTTATTCAATAAAGATTTCAATTGCCTAATATTTATAAATATTTTTTTGTTTATATAAAATTAGTAATTATAAAAGAAATATTTGAAACTAAACAAACAACTATATTTTGAAAGTTACAATTTTAATTTTTCTATTTGAAAAAATTTAATTTGCAAGTAAAATTGTTGAATTTTGATGTAAACACACTTATAATTCTTTCAAAAATTCGGGTAAGTTGGAGAGATCTTTAGAAGGTCTGAAAAAATTCAAAATTAATTTAAAATTTGAAATTATTTCAAATGATTTAAACGAAGTGTCTACGTTTACCAAAAAAATCTGGCTATTTGTAGCGAAATTTTGATGTAAATAGCCCACGGCTAAATTTAAAACGAAATATAGATTTATGCAGATTTAAAAAAAAAATAAATAAAAAATGTAGAAGCCTTTGAGGAATTAAAAAAAGTTTTAAAAAAGGATAAAAAGATCATTTGCTGAAAATTTGTAGAAAAATTGAAAATGAATTTTTAGTTTGAATAATTAATTTTAAGAGAATATTTGAAAAGATTTAAAAAGATTTTCAAAATTGTGAAAAATGAATGTGGAAGATGTTACAGAAATATTTTTAATTTTGCAGGATTTAAAAAAAATGATAGGAAAAATTCAAATCTTTTCAAAAGAAGTTTAAAAGTTCTGAAAAAATCTTAAAATAATTTCTCGAACAATTTAAAATTTTATAAAATAAAAAATAACATGCAGATATTTCAATATTTTTAAATACAATTTTGAAGCTTTTTAAGGATTTTAAAACTATTTAAAATGAAAATAATTTAAGTTTTAATTTAAAGTGTTTCAAATTAATAGTATTATAATTAAATGCTTTTATTCAATTAAAAGTCGTATGTTTAAATATTCAGGGTGGTCACTGGGCTGGAAAACCCCGTACATAACAGTGAATTTATTTCTTGATCAGGAATTTTGTAAATTTGTAGAAAAAATCTCTCGCCTTTAAATTTCAACAGTTTAAAAAAATAATCAGTTGAATTTTTGTCTTTTTCAATTATGATATCATTGATTTATATTATTTATAATGCAGTTTATATTGCACAATTCGAACATCCTTCACATACAATTTTTCCATTTTGGATTTTAATTTTTAAGCGTACATTTTGCATTTAAAGAATTTTAACATAAAGTTTTAAAGACTTAACAAATTTAAAATTAGTAGTTTTTGAAATCGGCAATTTTTTATGAAAAAATCTTTTTAGTTGATCAAATTTGAATATAAAATATAATGATTTTTAAAATTGAACTATACATTTAGCATTAATATGTGAATAATAATTGAATTTACAAGACGATTCGGAAGCAGTTCAAAATTCAAGAATTACCAAATTTCAACCTTAACAAATTTAAAACCTTTTAAATAATAGAAATAATAATTGCTTTTTTGAAGAGAAATTTAGGTCTGAAAAAGTTCATAATTAATATAACAGTTCACGGCATAATTTAAAATCAAATATAGATTTTTGCAGATTTTAAAACAAAAATTTAGAAGTCTTCTATGAATTATAAAAAGCTTGAAAAAGGTTAAAAAAAATTTCAAAAAATTGAAAATGACGTTTTATTTTGAAAAAATTCATTTTAAGAGAATATTTAAAAAGATTTCCAACATTGTCGAAAATGAATTTGGAAGATATTAAAGAAATATGTTTTATTATGCATGATTTGAAAAAAATTGCAGCAAAATTTCGAATCATTTTAAAAGATGTTTCAAAGGTTCTGCAAAAATGTTAAAAATAATTAAAAACTTAACTAATTGTAAAACAATATGTAGGTATTTCATGATTTTGAAATACAATTTTGAAGCTTTTTAATTATTTTAAAACTATTTAAAATGAAAATAATTTAACCTTTAATTTAAAAAGTTTTCATTTTATAACAAAAATGTAATTGTTCAATTTTCAATATTTCTATCTTAAAATTGCCTGAAATGATTTTCTCCTCATTTTTTATTATTTGAAATTGATAATTTTTTAGCTTTAGAGTTTAAATATTTAATTTCATTGTCCGTGAAAAATGTTTGCGAACGAAGAAATGACCGAGAATTTTGTTTTGAATTGAACGGCTTATTTTTTTGAAATGTCTGATGAATTTATTTTTGAATTGCAGAGATGCCGAGCTTGAGAACGAAGCTGATAAGTGGGAGGATGAAGAGGAAGAAATAATTGTGGCAGCGGCTTTCGAAGAGTTTTTAAATTTAAGCAATAAGCGATAGTTCACTCGTAAACACAACGCATAATTTATTTTCTACAGACGTAAACAGGAAATTGCTCATTTCTACAGGAAAATTGATTATACATGCATACAGGCATCTTTTGTTATTTTTTTTTATTTGAGACATACCACGAATGTAGTATTGTAAGGCAGGTTAGGCGTATTAAAGATGTCTATCTATACATATATTGTACGTATAATTATATGGGAGACAATGGGCGGTTAATTTGAGGCATTTAAGGTAGTTTTTCTCGTACCAAAAGTCAGATAACTGAAAAAAGTACAGATTTCAATGATTTTAAGAATAAAAATATTATAACTGATGTCAATTCAAATAAAAAAACATTATCGTGAATCTTAAAATATAATTATTTGTTTTAAGAATGTTTTCTTTTAAAAAAAATCTTCTAAAGATTTTAGCAATAGGAAAATTTACTTGAAAAATTGAAAACAGTAGAGTTGTGGAGAATGTTGTTTTTCCAGATAAATAAGCCGTAATTTATTAAAATACAATCATTTTTCAAAATTTGGTGCGACGGTCCGAAAAATATAATTTAAAAAACTTGGTTAAAATTAATGTTTTTAAAATTTTTTAAAATTTTTCTTTAAAAAATAATGTTTTTTATTTAAAATTACATTATTTGTAAAAATTTGGTTCTTAAAATGATAGAAAAACTTTTTTTTAGATATTTGACTTTTAGCACGACAACTAGCTTAATTCGAACATTTACATGAAATGACTTAAGTATCGCACGACGGTCGCAACATTTTACTTTGTACGAATCAGATTTTGAAAAATAAACCCCCTTTTTGTATCCCAAAGAATCTTCTAGTGACATTTTTTTCTGATTACAGGTTGTTAAAGATCAGGAAAATCCTGAAAGTCAGGGAATTTTTGATAAATTAAAGTTGGTTTTATATTTTGATCAAAATTCAATATTTTTGTTGAAGTCATCCTTTTTGGTTGAAACTTCGCCTTTTTGATTTGAAAATTTAACTATTTTTTCAGAAATTTGATATTAATAATAAAATAATTTCTAATAGTATGAATATTTTTTGAATAATAATTATTATGCTAAATTTTAATTTTATTATTCAAAAGAGAGTAAAATAATAACATCCTTTTTGGTTTAAAATCACAATTTTTTTGGTTGAAAATTATTAGGTTTTGGTTTAGAGTTTAACTATTTAGTTGAAAATTTTCCTTTTTTTGGGGTCGAATTCAACTGTTTTTGTTATGAAATTAAATTTTCTCAAATTAATATTTTAAACTTTAAATTGAAACATTTCATGCTCGGTTTAAAAGGCATATTCGTTAACAGCTTATCCGTTTGGTTGAAAACTTAAATATTTCATAAAAAAAAAATTTTTCTAACATTTTTATTTTAAAATTGATCTGTTTTATTGGAATATTTAGAGATTTTGTTTTGAAAAATAGCCTTTTTTGGTCGAAGACAAATATTTTTGTATTAAAATAATATCATTTTTGACTGAAATATCAAATATTACATTTTAGTTGAAAATTCAACTATTATAGTTGAAAGTGAAAATACTTTGATAAAAATTATTTTAACTATTTTGTTGAATATTATGTTTTTATTAATTGCAAATTAATATTGGACTATTTTATATTTGATTCAAAATTTAATGTTGGGCTGAAACTGATGTATTTTTTTGTTGTTGAAAATAAAATTTTGTAGTTGAAATTGTACTATTAAATTAATAATCGAATCTGTATTAGTTGAAAATTGGTCACTTTTAGTAGACAATTTTTAATATTATAATTTATTAATTTTTTAAGATGAAGGTTTATATAATTTTAGTTGAAAATTATTCTGATTGCTTGAAAATTTAACTATTTCGTTGAAAATTAATTTTTTTTACTGTCAATTTAACTATTAATTTTTCTGTTGAAAATTGGTCTTCTTTTTTGAAAACTCAACTGTTTGATTATTCAACTATTTGTTTAAAAATAATTGTTTGGTTAAATATTCATAATTTCAGTTTGAAAATTTAACTATTTGGTTAATTTTTTCGAATCAGGGTTTCTCATTTAAATGAACACTTAATTTATTAAACTGAAAATTTAACTATTCCGTTTTTTGTCAAAAAATTTTCTTTTCTGATAGAAATTTAATCTTCTTGGTTACACATTCATGCGTTTCTGTAAAAATTTAACTTATTTGTTTAAAATTTAGTTTTTTACTGACAATTCAACTATTTAATTTTTAGTTGAAAATTCATTTACCTTGTTGAAAATTGGTATTTTTTGTATAAAATTCAGCTTTTGGATTGATTATTCAACTATTTGTTTCAAAATAATTTTTTGGTGAAATATTCTTAATTTAGTTAAAAATGCGTCTCTTTGATGGAAAAGTGAACTATTTTGTCGAAAATTCGTTTTTTTTTAGTCCAAAATTAATTAGCCGAAATTTCATTTGAACTATTTTCTTGAAAATTATTTTTGTTGTCGAAATTCTCTTTTTTAAAAAGACGTTTGAACCATTCTGTTAGCAATGCTCTATTTGGTTCAAAATGAAAATAATTGGTTGAAATTTTATTTTATTGAACTGTTTCGCTGCATTGTTACAAGTTATTTTATTTTGTTGCAAAATACATTTTTTCAACTTTAAATTGAACTTTTCCACTAAATTCATCTGTTTGGTTGAAAATTTAACTATTTCATTGAAAATATATTTTATTTGGTTGCAATTTTTTTACTGAAATTCTAAAAATTCCATTTCTGCTTGAAAATTTAACTTTTTGAGTTAAAATTTAATTTATTTTTTTTGAGAACTCGTATTCTTTTATTGATTGGAAAATCTTCTGATTGAAAATAAAAGTATTCTTCGGCGAAAAAAGCAACTATCACATTTTTTGTCGAGAAATCATTTTTTTATCGAAGATTCATCACTTTGGTTAAAAATTTAACAATTTTGTTGAAAATTCCTTAGCTTTTTGGTTGAAGATTAATTTAATTAAACTGTTTCTTTAAATATTATCTTAATGAATTGAAAACTCAACTATTTTTTTTTAAATTAATTTGTTTGATGTATTTTAAAGTCAGTGAATTCCGAAATTGGGATTAAGTAGCAATCCTGTAATTAGTATTAAAATTATGTCAGCGTATCTACTCTCCTGGAAAACCTGGAATTTTCAGGACATTTTTGTGTACCTGGAAATGTCAGGGAATTTTTTTTTAAAGACAGAATTTTTTCCAGCGTGTCTATATGAAAAAAGAAGTTAATTTAAATCTGAATAATATTTTTGCTTATTTAGAAATGTAACTTTATAGTATTGGATTAACACTGATTTAAATCAAACTTTTTATGAATTTTAGTAATCGTGAGAAATCATCTTTGATTCACTGAATTTCAAGTAAGAAAATAAAATATAAAAAATATATAAAAATTGAAATTTATGGACCTTATGAACTTTAAGGAATAATTGATTAAATTTTAATATTAATAATTTATTTATTTATTCGGTTGTGACGAAAATTAATATACGTAAAGAATATCCCTCTAATCATTTGTTAAAGCTTCCTTAATTAAATGGATTAAATAAATTCTTAAAAAATTGTAGCATTAAGAAATTACTTGTCCTTTTACAAAGTTACTTTCACAAATGATAAATCAATTATTCAATTTTACTTATAAATAGTACTATTTTACCCATTCATGTCAGAAAAAAAATTATTTATAATAAACTCGCGAAATTGTGTGCATATTCAAATTTTTCTATATTAATTACTTACAATTTAACCATCAATAGATGGATAGTAAATTCTTTTTTTATTAATTTTTTGTAATGTTTGAAGGATTGAAGATTTACAAAATTGCAATACTTAAGAAAATCGCATTGGTTATTTATATTTAAAAATATTATTCCAAAATAAAGAGGCTGAGTTTTGAAGTATGTAATTTTGCGAAAATTGTATTTTTCTTGTAAAAATTTGTAATCACTCACTACATTTTCTAGAAGTTTCCGAATTCTAGAAAAAAAGTTGTAATTTCCAATAGAACTGTTTTCGCGTTTTTAAGATTTTTGAAGAAATAATTAAAAATTCAAAAAGGTAATTCTACTAGAAAACAAACGTTTTTCGAGATCTCGGGAATGTTAACAAAATTTAAGTACAAATTACAAATTTTTACAACAATCAATTCTCTGATTTTTGTATTTTATTTTGAAAATCCATGTTCAACATCGATATTCAAGGTTTTAAAATCATAAAAAATGAATTGCACTTGTATTAAAAAAATTTCCTTCATTTTCTACCGTAATCGTGAGTTTGTTAATTTTTCAAATTGCTGCGTTAGAGTACTGTGCATATTACTGATAAAATTTAATATACCATAAAACTATAAATCGTGTGCTAAAAAATGTTTCTTAATCTTTTTTGGCGTTTTTAAAAAGTTTCAGAAATATTCTTACTATTTTTTTTAGTTTTTAATATTTTTCCATTTATGTGTAACATTTCTTCATTCTCGAAAGAAGTCATGAGTTTAATAATTTTTGTAATTTCTGCGTCCAAGTTCTGTCCATTTTCCAATAAAATTATAGTATGCAATAAAACGATATACCTCGAAACAACTGTGTTCGTACTAAATAATTTTTCCTAATCTGTTTCTGTGTTTGAAAATAGTTTCAGTAATCTTTTTACACTTTCTACCAAAGAAACGAAAATATTCTCAGAAGAATATTAAAAAAGGTGCGTCTTCTTAAATATTAAAAATATTATAATTAATTAGCAGTAAATGACTGCATGGATTTTTATTTTTCAATCTTAAAAAAATAAACAATTTAAAAATCCATGATAACATATTTTTAAATATTTAGCATGATTGAAAAAATTTAAATTGATTTATTTATTCATAAAATATAATGGAATATCGGTAAATTTTTAATATCAAAAATTAAAGGTGGCTTCTAAAAACAAAAATAAATGTTTGGTCTTTTCTCTATTAAAAACATTTTTTCAGGCCATTAAAATTAAAAATTTTAAGCTTTATATCCCGAAAAAGTTTTGAATGTAAGTATTAAATACTGAACTGCAAAATGAATGCATCGAAACTCTTCTAAATTTAAAGTATTTAAAATTAATATTAAACCGTTTTGAATTCACAAACTTATACGACTTTTAGTAAAGTGAAATTAATATTTTGAAGCCCTTCAATATATTAAGTATTAATTATCAACGACCATCTGTTATTTTTATTTAATTAAAAGTATAATTTTTTACGTTTTTAGTAGAAAGACCTTTCCAATTATTTAAAAATTTTCTGTTAAAAAATATTTTAAAGAATTTATTATTTTCAATCTCTTTCTGGATCGGAAAAGGAATTTTTTTAATTCGTTTCGAGTAATGGAAATTTTGGAATTTAATTTATTTCTGAATTAGAAAATAGATTTCTTTATTCTATAATTTTCACATTTTTCTTAAGGTAAAAATGGGGAAATTTTTTCTTTTTTTTTCTGTAGTAGAAAAAGGACATTTTTTATTTTATCCTTATACAGTTTCACGGGAGGCAATTTTCTTTCATAATTTTTTTCTGATTTGTAAGAAATAATTTTTATTTTTCACATTGTTAGTTGGATGAATAGGGACATGTTGTATTTTTAACATTTGGCTTCGGGATAAAATATTTAATTTATATAAATTTTATGTTTCAAAATGTGCAATTTTAAATACTTAATTTTTAAAAAAGTTTCATTTCCAAAGCCTCTTTATAATTGCTCAGTTTTTAAAGCTTGAATTTGAACATGTTAGTTTTTAAGACTTTTAGTTTTTAAATGTTGATTCCAAACTGTTTTAAATATAAATATATTTTTGTTTAAATAAATATTCTTTAATTGGAAAATGGAAACCTGAAAAATTAAACAGTTGTCAATTACCGTTAAATTTAAAAAAATTCGGAAACAAGTATTAGAAAGTGTACATACTTTTCCCTAATAATAAGCATTATTTAAAAATATATATTTTACCTTAAAATATTAAGATAAAAAATGAATTAAATTTTTTCCGAAATTGTTCAATAGAAAAAAAATTGATATCAAAATAATTATAATAATATGTCGACTTTTGAATTTACTTTATTTTATTTTAAAATTTATTTATTTGACTGGTTGATTTTATAGCCATAAAAGGAAACAATCCAATTTTTTTCAGTAAGAAAATAATACTGAATTCGAAAACAGTCTTTTGTTATCTTTACTCAATTCTTCTTGAAAACTTCAAAATTAAATACTTAAAAAAATTTTTGCTAATTTAAAGCAGCAGCCTACAATATTCTTTAATTTGAAATGAGAAATCTTCAAAACTAAATAATTTGAAATATACTGCGCATGAAAATGTAATAATTGTAAAAAAAAAAACATTAGAAACTACATTTTAAATCATTTTGATCTGCTTGACAGCAATAAAATAATACAATTATACATTTTGAAATTTGTAAAGTTTCTGATTAGACATTTAAAATTTAAGAAACTTAAAAAACCAATGTTGTCGAATTTAAGCTTTTAAAGCATAAATTTGAATAAATTTTTTTTGAAAATACTTAATAGAAATTTCAATGTTAAAACGATTACTTACTATGCATAAGTGACGAGTTAACCAATTACATCACAGAAGCCTCAGTACATTTTTTCTTGTTTTTTATAGCTAATAATTTACAGGGGAATACTATACCTATTTCTTTACTTTTTTTGTTCTTCAAAAGTTATTTGTCCAAACTAATTGTTTTAAAATATAAATTCGTGTTAATCGAAAAATTTGAAAGTTAAGATCCTTAAATGATAATGACATTTTCCAAATATTAATGAGATTTTCAAAATAGTTGTATAAAATTATTTTAAATTAATAACGAGATTTCTGTACATAAAATCTGTTCCCTGCGGGGGCTAATTCTCATCAAATGAAAAAAAAGTGTAGTCTCTGAAAATTGTGTTACTGAAAGTTTTTTTGCTCGAACCCTTTGAATTTTTAATTCTTTTTTAATTGCAAAATTAAAACTCATAAAAGGAAAAAATGGAAAATTTTTAGATTTTTTTTATGAATAATTTTGTCATTACATATTTTATTATATCATATGTCGCTTTCCCACAAATTTAAGTTTTTTTTATTTTTTTATTTTTTACGATTAAAACAAAAACTATGCGCCATAACAAAAAAATAGTTTTAAGTGAATTTCCCAAGCGTGCTTTGACTAAACCAAATTTGCAGCTCTTTTTGTGATGAATAATTTTTCTTTTGAACATTTTTTTCATATCTCGTAAATTTTTGCTGCAAAAATGCAATTTTTCATCTTTACACACATTTTCTATTGGTAAAAATTGGTTAATTTGGTTAAAAGTTTATTTATTTGGTAAAGGTTCATCATTTTAGTTTAAAATTCATTTTCTAAACTGAAAATGCAACTATTCCATTTTTTGTGGAAAAATTCTCTTTTTTGATAGAAATTTAATCTTCTTGGATGAAAACCTATTTTTCTAACTGAAACTTACTCTCCTATTTTTGATTCAAATGTTATTTTTTTTATTTCAAAATTCATGTATTTTGTGGAAAATTGGTATTTTTTTTTGGTCTAAAATTAATGTTTTGAATTGAAAATTCAACTATTTGCTTGAAAATAATTTTTTTTATCAAATGTTCATAACTTTAACTGAAAATTTATTTCTTAAACGAAAAATGCGACTATTCATTTTTTTGTGAAAAAAAAATTTATACATAAATTCAATGATCTTGGTTGAATGGTTGAAAATTGAACTATTGCTTTAAAATTTTTTTCTGTTTGTTGAAAAAAAATTATTTTCAGTTTAAATTTAACTTTACTCTTTTTAGTTAAAAATTTATTTCTTTGCTTGATTATTTTTTGTTGATGTTGAAAATTTGCCTTTTTGACAGAAAATTCATCTTTTGCATTTTATATTCAAATATTCGTTTAAATATATATATTTTTGGTTAAATATGAATATTTTTACTTAAAAATTCATTTCTTCAGTTGAAAATAATACTATTTTGTTACAAATTCTCTTTTTTTAAATTAATTCGTTAAAACTTCATTTGAACTTTTTGTTTTGAAAATAATTTTTTAAGCTAACATTGAACATTTATTTTTTTAATGAAAATGTAAATATTCCATTTTTTCATGACTCGTAGTTTTTTAGTTAATACGATTTTTTATGATTTCAAATAAAAATATTCTTGGCGGAAATAAAAAACATTCTACTTTTTGTTAAGAACTCATTTTTTAATCGAAGATTTATAACTTTGATTGAAAATTTAACTATTTCTAGAAAACTCTTTAGTTTCTAAGTTAACAAATTTTTTTTAACTGGTAGTTTAAAGTCAGAATATTTTGAAATTTAGATTTTGTAACAATCCTGTAATTAGTATGAAAATTATAAAAGGGTTTTTACTCACCTGGAAAATCTGCATTTTTTAGGAAATTTTTATATTCCTTTAAATGACAGGGAGTTTTTTTTTGAGTTTAGATATTTTCAAGCGTGTCTAAATAAAAATTGTAATATCTAAATAATTTTTTGTTTTATTTATAAAAGCATCTTTCTAGAAATGGGTTTATATTCATTTAAATCAAACTTATTTTTATCAATTTCAGTAATCTCTGGAAATCATATATAATTCTTTATTTTTATTCGCTGAATTTCAAGTATGAAAATAAAATATCAAAAATAAATAAAAATTTATTTATTCATTCTATGGTGACGAAAATTAATATAATAATTATTTGAGGAATATTCTGTAATCATTTGTAAAAGCTGCCCAAATATTAACAAAATTCCTAAAAAAATTTAGCATTCAAAAATTATTTGCGTCCTTTTGTAAAGTAACTTTCCCAACTGAAAAATACTATTCAATTATTTTATTTATGGATAGTACTATTTTTACTTAAATATATATTTACAATTACTGAAAAAAAACATTATTTATAATAAAATAGCGAAATTGTATACATGTTCCGATTTTTTTTGTTTTAAGGCTTTAAAGGTATGTCGGATCGAATATTTTAAAAATTGCAATACTTGGAAAATATGCACTGCTTTTTTATATTTAAAAATATCATTTATAAATAATTCAAATTAAAAAAGGGTGAGTTTTGAAATCTATAATATTGCATAAATTGTAATTTTTTCTAAAAATTTTTTATCGCTTATTAAATTTAGTTAAACTGTCCAGATTCTAGGAAGGAACTTGTAATTTCCAATAGAATTATTTTTTTCAATTTTCTACAACTTTGAACAATTTTTAAAGAAATAATTCTACTAGAAACCACAGTTAGAAAAAATGAAGGAACTAGGGTTTTAAAAGTTTCCCTTATTCTCTACCATAATCGTGACTTTGCTCATTTTTAAAATTGATGCGTTGAAGTTGTGTATACCTTACTGATAAAAATTAAAATACAATAAAATTAGAAGATTTATTCTTATTGAAACATTTTTAAAATTTTTTCTAGAATTTTTAACAAATTTCAAAAATCTTCTTACTTTGTGGGATTTTTAATTCTTTTTTCCTATTTTTAAATGCCTGCGTCCGAGTTCTGTCCATTTTCCAATAAGATTTAGTATGTAATAAAACAATATACCTCTGAAAAATGTGTGCGTACTAAATAATTTTTCCTACTCTCTCTCTGTGTTTAAAAAAGTTTCAGTAATCCAAAATCTTTTTACATCTTAAACAATTATTTGAATAAGTACTTTTCTGGAACCTCCTGTGTCGTTAACTATTTGAAACCATTTTTGAAAAGTTTTTAGAAGTATTCTAAGTTATACACTTTAAAAAAAACTTGAGTCTAGATATTTAAATTTGATCCCTTATGATTTATTAGTCAAACGAATACAATGTCAAACTTGTCAATTGTAATAACAATATCTTTTTATCTCTTTATTAAACAAAGATTTTTAAAAAGTCGTTCAGCATCTTAATTAATCCAATTACACTAAAAATACAAATATTTAGTTAAAGATTCAACCTAATAATCATTAGGAAATAAGTTTATGTTAACAATAACAGTTCTAGTTTAATCACCAATTACATCGTCATTTCAAAATTCGAGTTAAGTAGACAATTATTCTTCATACATTTGGCTGTTCTTATTCTCAAACAAATATGATAAAAAACTTAAAAAGTAAACATTTTCTGACAAAAAGAAATTATTTTTTCTCCTAAATCAAGCGGTAGACACGTGAATAGTAATATTTCTCAAAGAAAATGTTTCAGAAATTCTCAATTGTTATTGTTTAGTAACATACTGTTCCTCGGAAAAAAGTTTTTTTCACGAAATGATGTTGAAAATAAATTAACCGTAATACACTAATAAAAATTAAATAACAATCAGTAAATTTAATCATAATTATTAAATATATATT
>JAAAKG020197700.1:0-23904 GCA_010014905.2 Druon quercuslanigerum | reverse complement strand
AATAACATGCTTTAGCAGGGTTGCTACAGATTAGGGAATTTCATTAGAGAATCTCTTACAAAAGTATAATTTGATAATTTGTTGGTTGACAATTTATATTGTGGTTAAAATTTTAATTATTTGATTGAAAAGTTGATTACTTTGTCAAAAATTTAGCAGTTTTATTAGAAAGTTCTTTTTGGTTAGAAATTCAACTTTTATTTTAAACTTCCCCATTTTCAGTTGAAAATTCAACTATTTTGATAAAAAGTTCAATTAATTGGATCAAAATAAACTTTTGCGTTTAAAGTTTATATTTACTTCGTTAAAAATTCAACTCTTTTATTGAAAATTCGTCTTTTTGGTTTGAAAAATCAACTGTTGTCTTAGAAGTTTCATATATTTTGTATAAAAATGCAACTGTTTGGTTGAAAACTTTGGTTTAAAATTAAAATATGTGTTTGCTGAAATACATATCAGCACTTTACACTTTTGGTTAAGAATTCATATTTTTTAGTCGAAAATTTGACAGTTAGTTAAAAGTGGAACTACTTTGTTAGAAAATCATTGTAGTCGAATATTAATCTTCTTGGTGAAAATTTGATCTTTTTGTTTGAAAAGCCAGTTCCTTTGTTGGAAAAACTACCTTATTGATAATTCGTTTTCACGATTTAAATTTAATTTTTTAACTGTAAATATAACTATTCCATTTTTTCATAGAAATACATCATTTTTAGTTGAAAATGAATTCGCTTTATTTAAAAGTATTTTTGTGTTGAAAATTAATTTTTTGTTGTTGGAAATTAATAATTTTAACAGAAAAATTCTGTTTTCATTTTGTGGTTCAAAATTTATTTTTTTTTTGTTGAAAACTCAACTACTTCTTTTTTTTTTTAATGAAAAAACTGAAGTTCAAGTATAGTGGTCATCCACAAATGAAATATCCACTCTGTTAATTGAATAAATGTGAAACCTTAATGAAATTATATTTAGAAAAGAAAATGTTTTCATAACAAATGAGTCTAACGAAGGTATAGTTTGATAATTTATATTGTGGTTAGATTTTTTATCATGTGTTTAAAAAGTTTATTATTGTGATCAAAATTTAACAATTTTATTAAAATGTCATTCGTTTTGGTTGAAAATTACACTTTTCTTTAAAACGTCCTTATCCAGCTGAAAATTCAACTATTTTGGTAAAAAATGCAATCATTTGGGTGAAAATTAACTTTTTCTTTGAAAGTTCATATTTTCTTCGTTGAAAATTCAACTCCTTTGTTGAACGTGGAACTACTTTAATAGAAATGCACTTTTTTGGTTGTTGATTCATTATTTTTGTTCTAAAATCTTTTTTTATAAAGCTATCTATTTAGTTGAAGATTTTGTTGGTATGGAAAATTAATTTTTTTAACTAAAAATTTAACTATTCCAGGTTTGCTTAAAAATTCATGTATTTTGATAAAAATTCGTCTATTGTGGTCGATTATTAATCTTCATGGTAAAAACTTGATCTTTTTAGTTAAAAATTCATTTCCTTTGTTTAAAATTCAACTATATTGTTGAAAATTTGTTTTTGATTTCAATTTAATTTTTTTAACTGCAAATATAACTATTCCATTTTTGCGTAGAAATGTATCATTTTTAGTAAAAAATTCACATTTCTGGGTTGAAAATTCATCGTTTTGTTTGGTAATTTAATTATTTTGTTACTTTTTTTTTTAATTGACGGTTTTAACTGAAAATTGAGTTTTTCAATTTTTGGTTCGAAATTTATCTTTTTGAGTTAATTTGTTAAAAAATTAGTCTTTTTTGGTAGAAGTTTAGTCTCCTTAGTTAAAAATTTATCTTTTCAGTTGAATGTTCAAATATTTTCTTGAAAATTCCTTTGTTTGGTGGAAGATTGATCTTTTTTGGTTGAAATTTGACTAATTATGTTTAAAAATTCAACTATTATCTCGAAAATTTGTCTTTTTTAAATCAATTCAACTTTTTCTGTTATACAATACAAATATTGTATGAAGGAAATATCAACGATGACACTTTTCGTTGATAATTCATGTTTTTTGGTTGAAGATTGATCTTTATGCTTAAAAATGTAACTGTTTTGTTGAAAATTAATGATTCGCTTCGGGATATTGAACTATGCTTTGAAAATTAATTATTTTTTGTTGAAAATTGATCCTTTTTCTTGAAAAATCAAATTTTGGTTTAAAAGTTATTGATTTTATTGAAAATTCAATACCTCTAACTCAAATTGTTATGTACATTGATTTACTATTATTTTATTTAACATTTTTCTTGCGTAATGTCTTCCAATCCTCCCAATTTAGAATCAAACACTTCTTTTGCATTAAAGTTTTTTTTCAGAAATACAGGCATTATTTTGCAAGTGTTACAAGTAAAATTTTTCAAGGAATCTGTAAAACTATCAGAAAATAACCGCAATTCTTACGTCTTTTCAGACTAGATGGAGCTATGAATTAAAAAAAGAATTTAATTACATTTTTTCTGAAAAAATATCTCCTTCGCTCCGCTGAGAATCGAACCGCAGTATTTTCAATTGCCGGTCGGGCACTTTTCTTTTCAGGTGCTACTTTAGAGATAAAAAACAGGAGTTGAAAAAGGATTTTGTTTCAATTTCTGTAGAAGCTTAAGGGAAAAGCACCCATTCGGCAATCGAAAGTACTGTGGAACGAAAGAGATCTTTTTTCGGAAAAATTTAATTACAAATTTGTTTAACATATACCTCAATCTAGTCTGAAAAGAAGTTAAGAATTTTTGATATTCTCCGATGATAACACAGATTCCTAGAAAAATTTGCATTAAAATTATTGATCTCATAGGTGTAAATTTGTTTCTATACCTGAAACAAAAATTCATAACGGTCAAGAAAATTGAAAAATTGTTGAGAATTTCGAAATTAGGATTTTGTAGCGACCCTGCTTGATAATAGGTAATATTGCAAAATTAAAGTAACTTGATTTTTAGAAAATTATGGAGAAGTTAAGAAGAACAAATTGTCTTGAGGCTATAAATGAATCAATGAACAAAGCCTCTATTACGACTTCAGAAATTGGATTGCCTGAAATTCGACACATTTTGTATAAATGCAGAACTACGGCTCAATTTTGGAGTCCTGGCTTTCAACCACCATACACCACAGACGAAGAAATAGAAAGGTATTTTATTGTTACTTTTTTTCTGTTTTTACGGTTGGGAGATAAAATAGGGGATTTGAGGGGAAATTATGGGTGAGGAAGGGAGGGTAGCAGGGTAAATTTGAGCCTACATTGACTAATTTTTCTGTATTACAATTATGACTTTATGAAATTGATTTAAAGGTTACTTGGATCGTATCAATGTCTACATCATAGATTGCACACAACCAGCCGTCCTTTGAAGTTAATATTTCAACAACTGGACAAAGAAACTATGCTGGCATGGGTACGATTTTTTATTATTATTTTTCTCTAGTAAGTGCACCCGGGTTAGTACAAGGTCTGGAAAAATCTTGGCACTTTGTGAAAACGACTGGAATTTTTTCAGTCGCACTTATTTCAAAGCCTTAACAATTATTTTAGTACTTTATGGCGAATATTTGACTTCCGAATAATTTAAATTGATTTTTAATAATAATTATAATTATAATATGATCGAGGTTAATATGGTAAAAATTCGGTTTACAAGCCTTCGTTCAATCTTTAAAAAATCTTCAAAATCTGGCCAAAAAGACGAATTATTAACCTAAGAGAGAAATATATATATCTGAAATAACCAATCGTCTTTAAAAAAAAAATAATTTTGAAGAAAGTAGTTCAACTTTTAACCATGTATTTTAATTTTCAAACAAAAAATATATGTTCTCAATGAAAAATGTAAAAATGTTAAAATTAATCTGTTTAGAAACAGTTGATTTTTCTACCGAAATAGTTGAATTATCAACATATAGTTACACTCAGTTACACTTTCAACTAATGATGAATCTTTAAAGAAAATAACAAATTTTAACAGAGTATTTTAATTTATAACTAAGTAAATGATTTTCCAACTAAAAAAGATGATTTCTCAATGAAAAATGTAAACTTTTTCATATTTTAACCAAAACATATTTTATTTATAAATAAAAATCAGTAGAATTCAACCAAATTATTGAATTTTCAAGCCGAAATTGGTTAATAGTTTAACTATTCTAGTTAAAGGTTCATTATTTTACATGAAACTTTATCTTTTTGGTTTAAAATGCAACTATTACAGTTTAAAATTCACATTTTTAGTTGAAAATGCAACAGTTTGGTTAAAAATTAATTTATTAACCGAAAATTTAACCATCCAAAAGTGATCATTTTTTAGTTCAAAATTCAACTATTTCATTTTTTTTTTGTAGAAAATAAATCTTCTTGCTTAAAATTAATTTTCTTATTTGGAAGTTCACATTTTTGGTTGAAAATAAAACTACTTGGTTTTGAATACTAAACACTTTTGAAAAAAGCATGTTTTTAATTTAAAATTCATATGTGCTAGTTGAAAATTCATCACTTTCATTTTTTTGTATAACGTTAATGTTTGTAACTGAAAATTTAATTATTACACTTTTGGTTAAAAATTGATATTTATTAGTAAAAAATTAAATTATTTGGTTGAGAATACAAGAATTTTTTTTACAGAAAATCTTCTTATTTGAAAATTCATCTTTTGGTTAAAAATTAAAGTATTCCAGTTAAATATTCATCATTTTCGTTGAAAATCCATCTTCTTCATTGAAAATTCAATAATTTGGTTAAAAATGCATCTATCTTGTTGAAAATGAAATATTTTTACACAAAAAGGTAATAATTTAAAGCTTTTTATAAAATGACTTTAATATAGTACCCACATTTAATTTTACCTGAATATGTGCTGAATTTTCAAGTATAAGAAGATAAAATAATAAATAGTCCATTCCTCCGGATTCTATAATTCTTTATAGAATTTGTCGTCTGATTTTAATGTTAAAAATTAAACAGTTTCAATTGGAAAATCTTACTAGTTAAGCAAATGTGAACGCCCAATTGAAACTTTATAAACTATTTTTAATTTTAAAATAACTGAAAAATAATATATTCATAATTAAAGGCTTTTATCAAATTAAAATTATTGTTTTAGTCTAAAATTTAGAGTTTTGTACTTCAGAAAAAGAAAAATTGCATAATATTTAGAAATTATAAAGCAAATATTCGTAACGCTTAAAATTGCTCCAAATAAATGATTTGCAGCTTAGTTTTTTTAGTTTCAGGGAAGAAATTTTTAGCTTTAGAGTTCGAATTTATTTATTTCACGGTCCGTGAAAAATGTATATGAACCGGGAAAAAACCGGGAATTTTTTTCTGGATATAAAACGGCCAGCCTGCCTTTTTTTGTGAAAAAGTTATTTTTTTTTTTTTACCTAAAATTGAACTGACTTTTGTAGAAACCCTGTTGCACATCTTTTACTGAGCCGACAATATAAGTAGACTTTTTTCTACAATAATTGTTTTTCTCATTTTTTGCAGGTTACATCAGGTTTTGAGCTTTATGCAACCTTTGGACCTCTAGTCACTAAGCCTGATGCTATTAATGCGGTTAGTAAAATGTTAAAATGGATAAAAAAGGAAGAAGAAAGATTATTTATTTTAAATCCACCAACATTTTAGAGTTTGAAACAAAGAAAACAAAGACTAATGCTATATATACTTGAACAAATCAGAAAATTTTTACACCATGTCTGAAAATTAAAGTACTAAACATTTTATTATGTCTAGTACTCTTAATTATTCATTATATAAATTCAATTCTACTTGATATACATAATTGTGAAAATTAATTGACTGCGCTCATTCTTTTTGTAAAAAGATAATGAATTTAAAAAAAGGATCTAGGTACTATTGATATAGACATACTCGCATACTTGATTTGTAAGAATCGCTAGTTTTTTTTTTAACAAGCAAAATGAAAAATTACAGTAAATATTCTATTGAGGTATTGTTTATAGGTTGTTAAATGTAAATAGCATTTTAATGTATCATATTGAATAAGTAAAAGTATACACTTGACTAAATTTTTGAAATTTATGCTTTCTTATTTGATATAAAATACACCCATTTTTGCAGAAAATAATTTGCGATGCAAAATTTTCCTACTTATTATTTCTAGGCATGCATTACATACAACATTTTTGGCACATAAAATAAAATTAAGGTTTTTAATAATACAAAAAATGGAAAGGTTTGTTATGAATCAAACCAAGAAATTCCATTTGGCATGAAGCTAAATCAAATCTTATTATCGCCTTGGTGGCGCATCTGTGTCCAGGGCTGAAAAATAAAAAATTAATTAGGTTTTGTTGCGTATTTATATATGTAGAAATAAAAAACTTCCAGTAAAATTGAAGGAAATAAGGTACTAATGTGAAATTAGCTTTGGAGGACAATTTTTTCTGCCAAAAGAGAACATATAAATTGTCAATGGTTCGTTATTAATAAAGGCAACAATTAGGTTTTTAATTTTTTGACCAGCTGTTTTTAAAATAAAAAAAGAAAGTATCGATTATCTCAAACATACTGACTTCTAAGGCAAGAATTTCATGTAAAAGTTGTTAAAATTGTTAAATTACGTTCGGCTTTGTTTGTTATGACACCATAACATTGCATTTTTGAGAAAAAAATACAATTTGGTAAAAATGTGACATCATGGAATGCACTCTCCAGATTAGAAAAAAATCAAGAGAAAAAACAGCAGGTCATAACTGTAAGAAAATAAGGTGCAAATGATTATGCGACCGTCCTATTTTAAATGAATCCTGTCGTCCTTTTTTTAGAATTGCTGAAAATTACGTCTGGGTTATTGATCCAAATATCTAAAAAAAAATCGGGTTCCTTTGAAAGACAGTAACTCATAAACTATTAAAGATAGAGAATTATTTTTTTTTCACTCAATTAAAAAAAATCTAGTGACTCGGTAAAAACTGTTTCTAGAAACTTCAAGATATTCTTTTTCACACTAAAATAGAGGCGTTAAAGAGAATAAGGTATAATAAGGTGGTCCAAAGATGAATTTGTATTTTTTCCCTCGAATTTTCATGCATATTTCCCCAAATTTGTTCGAATCCACACACAAATAATTGCGTTCTTAAAAAATTATATTTATTATTACTTATTACTAATATATTTATTACTTTTTAAATATGACCCCCATAAGAATGTTTCATAGGGTCCCAAATAAACCCCATAAGTGAAAAATTGGGCTTTTGCGAGTTTCTGCCACTAATTATGGTTTTCGATTTTTAAAACACAAATTGTTTCTAATATGCAAAATACTACTCGTTACTGATAATTAGATGTTTTAATGAATTGTTTACACAATTTATGATTGTTTTTAGCAATTTTCTTTTAGAATAGTTATAAAGTCGTGGGTTTTCCGAATTTTTAAACTCTTCAGCTAGATCGAGGCAATAATCATTTAAAATAAACAGAAATCTGCAGTTTAAAAAAAAAATCAACTTTTTGTCCACTTTTCAATTACTGTGAGGTCAAAATTTATTATTATTTTTAATAATAATCTCTTTGAATGATGCTAGAAAATTACGTTTTTCTGAAATATTCCAATTTTTGTTAACACTTTACTTAGAGTGAAGTAATAGTTGATTCAACATAATAAAACTTATTTTTAAAGCTATTTATTATTTTAAAAAATATATTACCTTTGACTAATGCTAGACACTTGCTGTTTTTACTCAAATATTTAACTTTTTGTCTACTTTTCACATAGAGCGCGGTGAATCCTAATTCAATGTAACAAACATAATTGTATAAACAATGCACTATTTCTATAACTTTCTTCTCCTATAACAATGGTAGACAGCTGCGTTTTTTCTGAAAATTTTAACTTTGCTTTGGCTTTTTAGCTATAAACAAATTAAAATGTATGCCTATATAATGAAATATTCTTCAAATTTTATATATGCATCATATTAAATGAAAATGTTCCTTGTAAGAGTTGCTGAGAGCCTTTCTGTTTAAATTAATATTAATATTTATTATTTCTTCCCAACTAAAACTTTAAAGAAAATCTTAAAATTTCGGAAACACCCACAACTATCTAGCATTACTCTAAGAGAAAATAGCTATAAACAGTAATAAATTGTTTCAACAATTGTTTGTGGCCTTCCATTAATTAGCATCCCAAAAAATAAACAAAAACTTAAATTTTTTAGAAAAACCGCAACTATCTAACATTACTTTAGAAGATACTGACAAATAAAAATAATTTTATTCACACTGTACGTGAAAAGAAGACGAAAATTTGAAAATTTCCGAAATATTCAAATTTTTGTCCACTTTACGGGTTTTAAAATTAAATTTTCTACTTTTTGTCAACTTTTCACTTAGCAAGATTAATTCATGTTAATAAACATAATTGTTTCTACATTTAATTGTTGTTTATAACTATCTCCTCTTAAATAATTGCTAGAAAGTTGCGGTTTTTCTGACATTTTTAACTTTGCTTTGACTTTTTAGTTACGAATAAATAATAAATAAACAATGGAGAAAATCATTTTTCAAAAAATCTTTTTCTCAAATTCATTTTTCTGAAATAAAACATATATTTATAATATTCTTAAACTTGTCTATACAGACCGCATTAAATAAAGTTTTCCTTGAAATACACTACCTAATAAAGTTTCTGCGCAGTTTATGAAACTACCCTTATTTTTTCGTATGATGAATATTTTCGGAAATATTCCAGATTTAATGTTTAGTATCACATTAAAAAATATACAAGTATATTCTACACGTGCAACATCGTGAGAAAAAAAACATAAGGTCATTTTCATTAAAAACTTATAGTATTTCTGGTTTATTTGACGTTTACTTCACTTTTTAAACCTTTTTTTCTGAAAAATGTGTCAGGATCGTATTCTAAAAAAAAAAATCATACTAAAATTTACCATAAATTGATAATGGAAAAAACCTTGCTACTTAGCGATAGCTGCTGAGAGCTTTTTTGATTAAATTAAAATCTATTATTTGTTCCTTACTAAAAATAGAATATATTTATACGCCATAATAATTTTTTTAAACAACTATGTTTTTAAAATTTTAATGATTCAGAGTATATTATTAAAAATAATAACAAATTGTTAAAAAAATATGTTTAATTGAATTAATTATTACCTCGCTCTAATTGAAAAGTGGATAAATTATTAAAACAATTATGTTGTCAACTTGCTATAAGATCCGAAAAACCCGCGACTTTCTAACTCTATTCTAAGAGAAAATTGCTAAAATAATAATGGATTGTTCAAACGATTTATGGAAGCATCTAATTATCAGTAAAAAATAGTATTCAATGTATTAAAAACAATTTTGATTTTTTTAAACGAGAAAAGTCATAATTAGCGCCAAAATTGCGCAAAACCTAATTTTTCAATTATGGTTCTTTGTAATCCCATAAACAGATTTATGGGGGTGATATTTACAAAATAATTATTAAATTGTATTCTGTAGCTAATTGAAAAGAAAAATTTTGTGTTTCAACTCGATTCATATAATATAATATAAAAATATAAAATAAATATAATTTGTTAAGAACGCAATTATTTCTTATGCGAAACCCGTTTTTCTTTAACGAATTTATTTGTTGTAAATTCAAATATATTTGAGATGCGATAAGCATTAAAATAAAAAAAAATCACAGCCATAATGTACAATACTGGAGTGGTTCTGAATTAGGTTACAAGAAACCCGACATCCAAATGAATTGATTTATGTTATCGTTTATGTACTTACTTTTTCCATCGCATGCGACTATTTTTACTTTATCAACAACTGCAACTTCTTGAACTTCTCGGAATTCAACGTCGTTTAACATAAATGTCCACACATTGTCGCAAAATCGGTAAGTATTCAATTTGCCGGCCTGCAAGATAAATCATTCCGTATATTGTTATTAACGTATATTTTTATAAATATTGAATAACACTTGATTTGAGATTAACTGCTCATTTAATTTCATATGTATTTAGCATAATTATGGACACATACCTTAAATGTGAGCCTGGATCTAACCCGGGTAGCAAGTGCTTGGTTAATTGCTTTGTCAAATTGAAGTAATACTTTAATAGCGAGCTGTGGTGTAATCTGTCCATACTGAAACATTGTAGTATAACACACAAATATTAACTATATAACGAGGATATTTATCAGTATATTTTATAATATAAATGTAATTTTCTTACCTGTATTAATTCGTCGAGACTCTCTTGTAAAGTATTCCCCAATGTAGTATTTCTATATAATTGATATGACATTCTTGTTTATGTTTGAATGCAATAGATAAAAACTTACTTTCAGAGGCGAATTGTTTATGTTTCTCATCAATCTTGAATTAACAAAAATCGGTCTTCAGATTTAAAGCATTCTAAGAGGTTACGTTTGCAAAATGGCGTGAATCTTGGATATTTATACACGTACGCACGCTGTCGTGTACGTATATGACCTTGGCTAACCAAGAATTAGAAAATACAAGGTTTCTCTCCCAGTGATAACTCGTCGGTACCAGGGCTGGGAGAGTAAAATATGCAGCATCTCACTTCCCTCTACGCTACAGGCATTGTCACTTTATCGTCAGCGCTAACTTCACAATGTTGAATGCTGAGGGAGAAAACGCTGTAGCAAATGCATGGCACAAAACTTTATTTTCTTGATATCCTCGTAATGAATTATCATCATTACGATCTTTTAATTATCATTTTATTATATCATTAAATGGTTCTTAAAAAATAAAAACTATTTTTCAAACACACTTATATAGAAAAAATTAGTTTCTACAAAGCCCTTTTCAGGGCTAAAACATTGGATATTGATCTTTAGGCCAAGGACGTTGTTATATTTTAACGTTAAATTATTCATTTTTTTCAATCCGGTGTCCAAATCAAAGTTTCCCATTTAAAAAACCATTCTCATCTTTAAATGACCTTGAAAAATTACCTGAAGGTCAACATTGTTAAGGTCATTGTCACACTTTAGGTACTGCCACAACGTTCATTCTGCCAGAAAACTTAGCTCAACAGCTACGAGAAGTTTTTGAGCATTTGAACTTGAAACGACCTTATCAAGGTCACGAAAACAAACCTTAACGTATCATTTCTGGCGTAAAATTTCCCGCTCTTTCCGAATCCTGTGTCAAAAACAGGGATTCCCATTTAAAAAACAAAGTTGACCTTGAACAAAATTTCAAGATCAATTTTGAGGTCATCATCCGATGCCCCTCTCCAAACCCAATAACTTTTGTTGCGAAAATATTTTCTGCAATGCTGAAAACGTTCTGTGCCCTGTGTGAGACAGAAATATATGTCCGCAATCTTTTTTTTGCCACGCGCCACTTATTGCTAGGTATATATGGTATTATCTGGTATTATATAGTCTTAATGTGATCCCATCGAAATATAGTAATGGACTGCTGGCTACGGCCGTCGGAAGTGGACCAGGCGATAGAAAGAAAACAAATCGAAACATTGTACCTGTCCTTTTTTAATGACGGTGATTAGTTCTACTCACCTTCCATCTGCTTTCATTAGTAAAAGATCAACTGACCAATCACCAATCGCTATCCTTAGAAAAAGACTGCTTGACTTTCTCTGTTTGCCTTCTCTTTCTATTCCCTGGTCCATTTCCGATAGCTGTAGCCAGAGGTCCAGTACTAAATGTCGATGTGTGGTCCACACAATAGACCTTTAATTTAAGAAAACGTCATTGCACAAGCGCGAAAAATATATAGCACTTCATTTTGAGTTCAGGACAATTTTGCACTGAAACGTATGTGGGAATAGTAAACATTGACGAAAAAAAAACTATTTCAAACAATTGGAAGTTAAAAACTTCACCACAAAGAAATGTCTCATATGCCAGGAGAAAATCCATTGGAAAGAAAAAAGGTTGCTGCGCACAACAAGTGCTGTTTTGAAAAATGTAAGTGACAGTCTGTGCAAGTCCTACTTTGAATGTACTTATTACTTTATTACATTTTCAAAACCTACTAAACTTTCTTTCATTACAAAATTATTAATAGAGTGAGTTAAGAATTAAATATTTTAAACTGAAATAACATTTTAATAGCATTTGAAAATGAATATAAATTAGTTTCATTAAAAATAGTTTATGGAGGTTTAATCAGACGTTTAAAAATCTTTAATTACTAATGTTTTCTCATTGAAACAGCTCAATTTTCAAAATTAAAATCTGCATGTACATTCTTTAATTTCGAGCATCAGATTAGAATCGTTTTTCGAAAGGAATTATTTTTCAATTATTTATACTCGAACTGCCGTTTATTAAAAAAAAAAGTAATGACATTATTTACATCTATTTACAGTTGATCAATTAAAAACGTTTTTTATCGAAAATTGTCAAATTCAAAGGCTGTGTATTAATAATTCTTTTAGGTCTTCCAAATCTGCATTTTAAAATTCTTTATATTGGAAATTCACACTTTAAAATAAATTAATATAAAATATTATATATTACATAATAATAATAAACATCTCTCAAAAATTTTAATAGGGTTGTTTCCAAAGTCAGATATCATTTTTCCAATAAATGGATCTTATAGTATATAACATTCTAATTTTAAAAACTTTTATAAAATATTGTGTACATATTGTTTACTATTTTTGATTTAATGTTGAAATATAATTTTTCTATCACGATTTCGATCAGAAGGCCTCTTTGATGTCAAACGGGTCGGATTTTTCAACAATCACAGATCATGTGTCAGTGATTCTGAAATATCTATTTTTTGTGCTGATTTTTTGCCAAAAGCGGAAATGTACCGAAAATAAATATATTTATTGTTATGTATAAAGAATTTATTAAAAAAGTACTTAAATTTAGTTATGTTTTTACTGAAGAATTCGTAAATATGCGCGATTTAAAAATTTGTTAATAATTGTACTTACAGTTTTCCTTCAACGAACTACTGACTCTTAATCCAAATATTACAATAGGATAAATTTTAGTTAGATATACCTTAACAAATAAAGCTATCAAAGTAAAATAGTGAGAATTGACAGCAGACAGTGGCCAGAGATTTCTGCCGTGGACTAAACTGTTTATCATAAGTTTCGGTAGTTTTCATCAAAGCCACATCTTCGCATTGATAGATAATTATGAGAACCTCTGAGTCACGTGACAACAATTTGAATAAGTATTTTATCCCCTTTATTTTTGAATAATTTTTTTCTGTTGAACGACTCAACAGAAAAAAAACTATAACACAACTTGGGTTCGGATTAAAATTATGTATTAAAAAAGTATTTGATCTAAAACCGTGAAACAACCCTATTGAGCTTATTTTAAATTATCGTGTGATATGAATTTCGTAATATTTTAAGTCATTGCATGGATTTTTTCTCTCAAAATTGGTTACATTTCTAGTCAAAAAATAGATTTACTGACATATTTCTCGTCTTTTACAACAAAATTCCTTTCTTCCTGGTCAAAAGGTCACCCTGTTTTTAAAAGTACTACATGAAAACATGAATAAAAACATTTCTTCTATTGTACGAATTTTCAGAGAGAAAAATGTTCATACCAAAAAAATCGCATTTGCATTTATTTCGGTAATTTGCAAGCTACGTAAATTTCAAAACTGACAACCCACTGATTATTATATATATTATCGATGATACATATGAATTCATTTCGACTGAATTTATTTTAAAATGCTTCATAGACCTTTTTTATATTTTTTTGTCATTAGAATTATTTCACTTTTATGCACAAAACTATTTTTCCAATGTTGAAACCTTACGACTATACGTGATGTATGTAAACGTAACCAGGTCAATAAGTTGCTGCCTTTCCCCTTTGGTACATTGTTTTCTGTATTTTAGCCTCCTTTTTAACTGACAAATGGCACTTTTGTCACCTTTTTATGTCATGATTCAGTACCTGGAACATCATTTTGTTTAACTGTTACATTAAAATTGGGTACGATAGTGTACATTTTATCTAAAATATTTCTTGAATTTTTAAATGTCCGCTAACTGTCACGGCGCCGCCTACTAGTCCGGCGTCAGTTGCGGGTAGCCGGTAGAGGCGTACAGGCGGAGGGCACTGTGACGTCAGATATTATAAACCTGAATGCGGCACCTCACTAGCGAATCTATATTTGGTTGAAAAAACTAAAAAATGGTAGTATTTGAAAAGAGATGGAGCTATCTTGGTCCTTTTTTAACCAATGGTATTTTTTTAATTTTTGGAACTATTATAGATTCGCTAGTGAGGAGCTGCATCTGGTTTATAATATCTTGGTGACATCATGCGCATACAACGTATAAAACTGCGCATGCACACACTGAAACTCACATCCTTAAGAGTTTCAGAAGACAACAAAAATTTTACTTAATTTTACAACATTTTTCGAAAAAAATGGAGGCTCTTTTACACCTTTCGTCAATCGGTCGTCGACCATCAGTGGAATTTAGTAATATTTTAGTAATCTTTCAGCGAGTTTCCGAAGATAATTAAAATATTACTAGATTTAACTGAATTTTCCAAAGGTGTGAATGTATATTTCGATATGTTGATTGTTGGTCGGTCCACGACCGATAACGGACGGTTGTAAAAGAGCCTTGAATTGATATTTCAATCTGGATTACGCTACTTAACAAACGAATTCTAAGTTTTCGACGTGAAATACTACGTGAAAAATATTCCGTAAAAATCATGAAAATTACGTCAGATATTTAATTTATATGTCCTCATCCCTGTGAATGGAATTAGGTATTTTCACTTTATTCGCCAGCTAACTTCACTTCGTTGACTGCTGAGGGAGAAAACAATGGATCAAATACGTGGGATTCGGTTCATTTTTGACCTATTTTATTAATGTCTTCGTAAAAACGTTTTTATTTTTTAAGAACTATTTGACGACTTAAAAAAATGATAGCAATTATTATTCGTTACGAATACATTACAGAAATAAAGTTTTGTTCCATGCATTTGGTCTATTGTTTTCCCACCAGTTTCAACGAAGTGAAGTTAGCTGATGATTGAAGTGAAAATACCTCATTTTTCAAAAGTGTGAATCCACCCGAATTCAACAACACTTGAAATGCGGGAAATTTGAATATCCATTGGGTTATCAGTCCAAACTATCCATGACTAAGTGCGACGTGTCAGCACCGCCAGCCGTCGTTGTCGTCCGTCAGTCGCCATTCAAAAATCTGATATTGCCTAATGACTGCGACGGACAAGGATATTTAATACAGTTTTTGAATAACGGGTAGGATGACTAATATCGATCGCAAGTTTATGTAGTTATTCTCAAATCTCGTGGTAGTTAAATTAGTGCGCAGCAAAAAACAATTCAACGTGAACAATGACGGTATGGTTGTTGTGTGTTCTGTGGGTAATTCCCAGCGCTCTGGGATTTTATTTGCCAGGATTGGCGCCTGTCAACTACTGCAAAGCCGGCGAAACAACGAAAACATGCAAGGTAAATTAATTATAGCTCCGTAATACTTTTATTTGAATCGTAAATCCGTCAGTCGGTGCGATGACATTCTTGTCATTTTTGTCTTTGTAGTCAAGGTTTCATAAGTTTTATAATATCTATGCATATCATTGTTAATGTTCTTTATCATGCAATTGACTCAGTTTTTGTTCCTCCCAACTATCATATTTGCTTCAATGTTGAGAATTTTATCAAAATTGTTGATGTAAATTTTATTTTGTGTTTCATAACCTTATTTCGCTGGACCGAAAGATTTCTTTTTTTACTTTATATTGATAACGAGTTCTTGGAACCCCTTTATACAAAATACACTATAGTTGGGAGTAAATCATTTTTTAGAATTTAAAATTACTTTCTCATAGATTCGGAAATATGAAACTGTCGTATGTCATATTTAATTTTAAAGATTTTTAGAGATTCCGCAGTCCTTATGAAGTCTTTGGGAAGGATGCCGAGTTTAAGAAAATTTAGAAAGTTCATGCGGCGGCACGTATTTTCCATAAACAAAAAGTTTTTGTAAATTTTATTCAGAATCTTCAATATTTATTTATTCATAAAGTAATAACTCGTACTGAAAATTAGATGTTTAAATACATTTTTTAAACAATAGCAAACATTTGTAGCGAATGCTGCTACTGAAAAGTTTTTTATGTATCCAGTTATAATTTATTTTGTTCTCATTATAGAATAAATAATGAAATATAAAGACGCTTTTTGTAAACTCTACCAATTATTTGATAGATTGCAATGAACAGACTTTAATATTGTGAATAATTCTATAAGTTTATCATTTATTCTCCGCTAATATAGAATGTTAAGTATACATTTTTTTGTGATATTCAACTTCCAAATTATACTACGCGGATTTAAAAGAATTAAAAAAGGCCGTGCACAACATATTTCAAATGTTTTAAACCATTTTAAAATAATTCAGTGATTTCAACGAGTACAAAAGATTTCTCAAACAAACATTTAAGAAAGATTTCATGAAGGTTTTAAAACATTTCATAAAGATTTGAAGGATTTTAATTATATGAAAAATGCGTGTGCACGAGAAATAAAAAATTTTACAAATATTTCAAAAATATCACAAAGGTTTTAAAAGATTTTAAGGATTTAAATGATTTAAAGAAGGTATAATAAACTAGAATTCTAATCTAATATTCGAAACATTTCAAATAAAAACTAGAACTCTAATCTAATATTCGAAACATTTTAAATGAATACAAAATATTTAAAAGAATTTATGAGGATTTCAGAAGAATACGACAATTTCAGATAATTCAAAAGGGTTACAGCACACCAGATTTCAAAGATTTTAAATTATTTCAACATTTTTCAGATGATTTAAAATATTCAAGTCATTTCAAATGAATGCAAAGATTAAAGACTGATTAAGCTTATATTGTTAAAGTTTCATATAGATTTTAAAGTATTTGAAGAAATTTCACAAGGATTTCAAGAATTTCAAATATTTTACCAAAATTGTGAAGATTCCAACAAATTTCTCAACGATTTCAAAGATATTTCAAGACTTTACGAATGTTGTAGTTACAATGTTCGAGAAATATTATAAATAATTTCAAGATTTTAAAAAGATACCCAAAGATTTCACAAAGACGACCTATGTTCGCAAAAAATTAATTTGAATTTGACTTCTTGACCTGGAAAAGACCTTGAATTTTTTCCTAACAATCGCTTGTCGAATCGAAGTAATTACTAAAAGCCTTTTTGCTTAAATTCATATTAATATTAACAGTTATTATTTGCTCGTATTTAGAAAATCAAAGAAAAACTGAAAATTTCGGAAAAACTCGCAACTTTCTACCATTACTTGAAGAAAATATTTTCATAAAAAATAATAATGGTTATTAACAATAATAAATTGTTTAAACAATTTATTTAAATGTGTATTTATCAATATAAAGTAATACTTTATGTATTAGAAACAATTCAATATTAAAATATCCGCAAAAAATCATAATTAGCGCCAAAAAATTGCAAAACCCCATTTTTACTCATTGGGTTTTTATTGCGGTCGTATAAAATGAAAGTGGCGACTTAACCGGGAATTTACAGGGAAATTACTGGGAATTCAATTAAAAACCCGGGAATTTATTTCTAATCACAGTAAAATTCAAGTTTTCATTATTTCAATAATTTTTGTCAATTTAGAAAAGTGATTTCTTTATCTAAAGTCGCGGAGCGTTTTTTTAAAACGAATTATAATTAAAATTGAGAAGAAAAAGTATTAAAAAGCCCTGCTTTAGGTCAGAAATCGTCACCAATTAAAAGTCCCTTCATCCAAAATAAAATTAAAATTAAATAGAAAGTACTTACAGTAATTTTTAGTTTTTTTCTGAATTATAATAGAATTTTTTTACATAGTTTGTATAGCGAATGTATCTTTTTCAGTTAAAAATTCAGCTACTTGCAGTTAAAAGTTAAAATCTTTTGTTAAAAATTAATTTTTTTGTTTGAAGATTCATGTTTTAAATTAAAAATTCATTTCTTATTAAAAATGTAACTACTTTGTTGAAAATAATTTTTTTAAAATGAAAATTAACTATTCAGGTAGATAATTAAACTAGTTTGCTAAAAATATGTTTTGGTCCTTTTTGAATAAAAGTTCAAATATTTTGTTGAAAAATTATATTTTTTATTCGAAAATTAAATTTTGTGTTTGAAAATTGATGTACTTTGTCGAAAATTCGTCTTTATTTGTGGAAAATTAGTCTTCATTTGTAGAAAATTAATCCTTATGATTAAAAATGCATCTTTTTGTATGGTATAAAATTCACCTATTCCAGTTGAAGATTCGTCAATTTAGTTGAAAATTCATCAATTTGGCTGATAATTTGTCTTTTTTTATTGAAAATTTACGTATTTTGTTCAAATCTTGTTTTTTGTTTGGATGGAAATTATTTTTTAGCCGAAAATTTAACTATTGTTTTTGAAAATCTGTTTTGTTTTTGGTTGAAAAATCATTTCTTTTTTAAACTGAAAATGTAACTATTATTAAAGTTGAATATTCCATAATTCTGGTTAAAAATTATTCTATTTGTTTAAATATTCATTGTTTGACTACAAATTCAATTAGTCCATTTTTGGCCGAAAAAATAATCTTTTTTTAGGTGAAAATACGTCTTTTTTTGTTGAACGTCGACTTTTGTAACCTAAAACATAATTATTTAAGTTTTAGTAGAAAATGGATCTTTTTTTAACCCTGAAAATAGACTAATGGGAGGTGATATTTAAAAGTAATTTTTTATTTGTATCCTATGCCTAATTTTGAAGAGAATTTTGACTTTCATCTCGATTCACCTAATATTGACGATTCTGAATAAAATTTAAAGAGTAGATTCGATTAAATTCGGGGGCAATATGTATGAAAGTTCAAAAAAGAAATTTCCAATGCATTTTTGGACCACTCTAATGCATTTGCTCTAGTGTGGTAATAACTTTAAGATTTTTTTCAGTCGGAGATAACTATGTATGTTAATCGACTCAACACGGAACAAAATGCACTTCCCTACGAATACCACCAGTAAGAAATCAAAATTTTTTCCAATAATTTCATTATTATTGATAGCTTTGAATTGCAGTGTTCATAATATGTGCCATCAGCAAAACATTATTTGTGCAAATAATTTCTAGTTGATAATTCATTCTTTTTATTAATAATGGTTTTTAGCTTCGACTTCTGTCGTACAGATGAAAGTTTATCACCGGTTGAAAATTTAGGACAAGTTGTATTTGGAGAACGTATTCGTCCTTCTCCATACAAGGTAACGTAGAAACAGAAAATTTCTTTCGTTTATAAATTAGTCGAGATAGAAGAAAATGCATTTAGGAGTGATTCATAATTTTGTCTAGATCGAATTTATGAAAAATCTCACCTGTGAAATGGCTTGTGCCAAAACCTATCTTGGTCGAAATAATGGTGGAACCGAAGAGACGGAACGAAAATTGCAGTTGCTCAAAAAAGGAATGGCGCTTAATTATCAACACCACTGGATTGTTGGTGAGATATATTTTTTTAATTAAACAATTAGGAGAGACCACCCTACAATCATCATTCATTTGAAATAATAATATATTTTACATAATTAATTTTATTTAATTAATATAATAGCTAAGTCACTACAATTGTTTCAATGAGCGCGGATTTCCTGCTATTTTTTCTCTATTACATACATTCATTTTCTACTATATTAAAAACTTCATTTAGAATGAAGTAATTGTCAAAAAGCCTTTTAAAATTTGCATTGATTAATTATTTTATGTACTGTACGGACGGAATTTATGTACACGCCTATTTCTTCGAGCTATGACACATGACTCCTTTTTATCAAATTAAATTTTAAACAATTCTGCGTCTAATAAGCCCAAGTTGGAAAAAATATCAATTTAATAAAATTATATTGCGAAAAATGTGAAATTTAAAATAAACCAAACATGTTTTAAAATTTTTAGTCATTTCCAAAGATATTCTAATTTTTCGAGAACGTCTTAATTTAATTTATTTAAAGTTTTTTTTTTTAATTTGATAAAATTAATTTTTGAGCTACAAAAAAAATGTGTAGATAATTTCCGCCGGTAGCGTGCACAATTTTTTTCTGGTGATTATATTACTAACAACTAACAGTAGAATACTTTGAAATTTAATTGAGTTCAAATGTTAAAAAATTTTTTGTTTAAATTGCCCTGGAAATTTTTCAAAAATTGGCCTCTGAAAAACTCCTGTATGTTTAAAATTCAACTTTTTTAAGAACCATGAAGATTATTATATAAAAAAAAAACAGATTAAACTTGAGAGCAAACAGTTAAAAATCATTGTTTTACATATTTATTCAACTTATAGAACTTTTTTTGTCACCCATTTGTCACCGATTTAACAAAACAAACAAAAAATCACCATTTTTTAAGAAAATTTATTAAGGTAATAACTGCAAAAATATTACTTTTATTAAATTAATTTACAGCAGGGTGTCTTCCCTACCTGGAATACTTGGAAAACCTGGAAATATTAGGGAATTTTTTTTAAAGTCAGGGAATTTTTTCAAGAACATGCTTTTTTTTAAATTGCAATATAAAATTGAATAAAAATGATTTTTTACTTGCAAACTAGCTTTATTTAACTATTTAACTATCTTGTTAAAAATTCGTTTTTTTCCCTGCTTTGAAATTAATTTTAACTGGAAATTTTTAAATTCCTGTATTTCGTTGAAAATGTGTTCTTGTTGGTTGAAAATGCATATTTCTTCATGAAAATTGAACAGTTGTTTGTAATTTTTCTTTCCCTTTGCTGAAAAATCATTCTTAGTTGAAAATTAAAATCTTTTTTGGTTGACATATCAGCTAATACATTTTTCGCTCAGAATTGATCTATATTAGAATTAAAATTCAATTAGTTGATTGAAAATTAAATTGTTTTGTTAAATATCAATTGTTTGTTTTTGTTGAAGATTCATAATTTTTATTGAAAATTCTTCTCTTTACTTGAAAAATGAGGTATTTTGTTAAAACTTCCTTTTTCTTTGGCTCAGAATTAATTTTTTAGTGAAAATTGAACAATTAAAACTGAAACTTTAATTGTTTGGATAAAAACTTATTGTTTTTTGGGTTGAAAATTATTATTTTTTAAATTCGTCTTTTTTGGTAGAAATTAATCTTCGTTTTGGAACATTTATGTTATTATCTTAAAATCCAACTATTTCAGTCGAAAAATCATCATTTTTGTTTTTAAAAAATGTTGTTACTGAAAATGTAACTATTCTACTTAAATATTATATAACTTTAGTGAGAAAATTAATTCTATTGCTTTAAAATTCAACTATTGCACTTGATGATTGAAAATTCAAGTACTCCAGTTGAAGATCCATAATTTCATTTGAAAATTCGACAGTTTGGTTGGAACTGAATTGATTAATTAAAGGTTTAACTGTTCCATCCAAACTTTTTTGTCACAGAAAATTAATCACTTTGGTTGACATTTTTTTGCCTAAGCTTTTTTACTGAAAATTGAACTATTTATTTTTGGTAGAAAACTGATATTTTTTATTTCAAAATTGTATTATTGAAATTGAGAGTTCATGTATTTTGTGGAAAAATCGTATTTTTTGGTAGAAATTAATCTTTTTGGTTAAAAATTCATCTATCGTGTTGAAAATATAATGTCTTTATTTAAAAAGTTGGGAATTTAAAGCTGTTCCAATTTAATTTAATATAGTACCTACATTATTAGATTTAAATATGAACTGAATTTTGAACATAAGAAGGTAACATAAAATTTTGTTTGAATTATTATTCAAATTCATGGACATATTAATTGAATTTCGAGAAACTGAAAAAAAACATTTTTAATAAAATCGTGAAACTGAATACTTATTCCATATTGATTGTTTTAAAAAATGCAAAATATTTGAATGACTCTATACTAAGTAAAACGTATACCCAAAAAATTGAGATGTCTGGGAAAAACCTGGAAGTGTCAGGGAATTTTTTCCCAAGTTTTGAGTAGACGCCCTGAATTATTTTAAAGAATTTGTATAGTGTCTGATTAATTTCATAACCCAATTGTTTCCAGATAACATGCCAGTGACTTGGTGTTATACATTAACCGACGAACGGAATTATTGTAGTATCGGATTCCCGATGGGATGTTACAGCGGTGAAACTCGATCGCAAGATTCGCCTTGCGATATCGATGTAAGTTCAATAAACAGTTACTGTATTTAAATACTCAATTCTTTTCCTCGATTTAATTAAATTTGTTTGTGTTGTTTTAGAATTCGTACAACAAACTAAAAACCTACTACTTGTTTAATCATGTTGATCTGGTGATAACTTACCACAGCGGTGCCAAGGAAGAGTGGGGTTCAGGTTTCAAAGAAAACGGTGGACGAATAATATGTAAGGACATCTACACTTTAGAGAAAATATCGTAGACTTTGCAAATCAAATTAATTTATCCTAAAATTTATAATGCATTTCAGCCGTCAAGGTACAGCCTCGCAGTATTAATCACCCGGAAAATGGTTTGGATTGCACCAAAAATGCGCCTCCGTTGGAAATCTCAGCTGAAAATCTAGGACCCAAGCAAAAGCTTAATGTGAAATATTCGTACTCTGTACACTTTATAGTAAGTAGATGGAATTCTTCGTGCACTTTGTTTTGAACCTTGAAAACCTGGAAATCCCCTTCAATTTTTGACGAGAACCTTAAATTACATTTTTTTTCTTTTGAAGAATCCTCTCATTTAGAAGAAATATCGCTACTGAAAAGTTTGTTATTTATCAATATATAATTTATCTTTCACGTTTTGTGGAATAAATAGATTTCTAGGCATATTTTGTAGACTATCAATTATTTTATAGATTGCAATGAACAGAATTTAAGATTGTGAATAATTATATAAGTATTTTACGTTGTCTTTGGTAATATACAAGGTTAAAGTATATCTTTTTTGTGATATTCAATTTAGAAATTATAAAAATAATTAGTTGAAAATATCGATGTTAATTCAGTTTTAGAATTAGAATCAACCATGGCGATATAACGGATTTTTCAAGGGTTTCACCACTCGATTTTTTATTGTACACCAGATTGCAAAACATTACTAGAAATTTCAAAATATTTCAATGATTTAAAAATATTTAGAAGGATTTTTAACATCTTGCAAAAATTTCCCGGATTTTAAACTTTTAAAAAAGATATGTGCACCAGATCTTAAATGTTTCACAAGAATTTCACAAAGCTTTTAAAACTTTCAAAAGATGTAAAGGATTTCAAAGGTTGAAAAAGGGTACAGTACACCAGATTTAAAAAGATTTCACTAAGATTCCAAATAATTCAATGATTTCAACGAATAAAAAAGATTTCAAAAACAAAGATTTAGGTCAAATTTCACAAATATTTCAAAAGATTTGACAAAGATTTCCAAAATATTTCGAACGTTTCCAAATATTTTAAAACTTTCAAAAGATTTTATACAGATTAAAAATATTTTAATGATTTAAATGTGTAAACAAGATTTCAGAAAGATTTCATTAAAATTTCATAAAGATGTAAAAAGAACCCAAGAATGATAAATATTAGGATTTTAAAGTTTTTTAAACATTTCGAAGATTTTAAGCGATTTAAGATATTTCAATTATTTCCAATGAATAAGAAGGATTTCGCAAATATTTTAAAGATGTTCAATTAATTCGAAAGGTTTTAACAAATTTGAGAAGATTAAAGTATTTAAGGGGTTATATACCTTTTTTCGCGAAAAATTCCGGAAAAATCAAATTCTTTTGAAAGTATGGAGCATTAATTTTATTACATTCAAGTTGTCATACTTTGAAAGTACATGTTTCAATGAAAAAAACAAGCGTAAGTCCATAAAAA
>JAAAKG020197689.1:0-23906 GCA_010014905.2 Druon quercuslanigerum | reverse complement strand
GTTCAGAATAATATGAAAAGTATCGAATTATGATATATTCAAAGAGTTTGAATACTTTTATAACGCACCAATGAACAAGTTATATAATAATAAATATTCAATAATAAAATATTATGAACAAGTTATAGAAATTAAATTACATTTTTCAAATCACAGCTATGTCCACTTTTCTAAACAAAAATTCTACAGAAGTTATTCAATCTATTCAATTTGTTTTCAAATAGTAAAACCAAGAAAGAATTGTTTACACATTGAACTTACGTTATTTCTGCATTTTTTCCTAACATTTTTCGACCAGTTATCTTCACATCTAGTGCGTTTCCTAGTGTGATTCTTTTTACATTTCAAAAAAAGGGAGAATTTCTTCCACTATGAATTTCACGAAATATTATTTAACTCGCGGAACGACATTTGAAGGTCATCGAATATAAATCCAGATATTCCTTTGTTTATATTTTTGTTCCTTCGCTAGCTGTACCGCGAGTGGTTCCGTGCGTCTAATAGACATGGATTGTTACGAATCGCGCGCTATAATTTTTACATTCGCAATTATTTACCTATTCAATTTTTTGAAAAATGGTTTTCACAGAAAACTACCTTAGAGTTTTCTGAACAATTTCTCCACAGAAATTTGATATTTGCTCAAACTTGGCTCGATAAACGAAGCGATCGAAGAATATAAGAACTTAAATTAGGAATGGCCTGGAAAACAATTTTTGATTTTGTTATAAATAATGATATACACTTTTCGCTCATATCCTCGTTTTAAGGATACGTTAGAGAGTATTGCCTCTACATTTAACTTAAAAATTCCAAAAGCTGTAAATGTGACGACGACCGAGAGACAAAAAATTAATTACAAATCGTCTTCAAAAAAAAAACATCATTATCATGGTTATATCGAAAACTCTAATAGATTAAACTAGTTTGCTAGAGGAAAAAAGATGCGCCATCTAACTTCTTATAAGAATGCATTCTAAAAGAATCTCAACATCATTTCTATCAACACTAAGTGTTGTGTCATCAACATATCTGGCATAAAAATCAATATTAAAGTCAAATTTAACGAAAAATCCATTCTCTAAATCTGCCATAACAATTTCATCTGTGATAGGAGACAAAACTGATCCAATGGAAGTTCCAAACTTTTTTTTGTAGAAATTATTATTAAATTTGGAATATACAGAATGAAAAACGTCTTTAATAGCATTGGGAAAATTTTTTTAAGGAATTTTAGTATTAATTTTAATCAAATCTCAACGTTTTCTTGTGTAGATCATGTAAATGTTTAAATAATGATACTCAATAGCTCTTCCAATTCTCTAGTTGGAGAACCTATTGTTGACAAACCTGATCGTAAAGGGTAATCAGTTTTGTGGGCTTTAACAAGACCGTAGGCTAAGGAAAGATTAGTACTCGTTCTATGAATATCACATATCTTTAACTATTTTTACCTGAAAATTTATTAGCTCTCATTCTAGTAAGAATTTTTTGTGTTTGTTGTGATTATTTGGGATAAATTGAAAAATATCTTTGTCACTAAATATGCAAATTGTCTGCATACAAACATTTTTATGAACGGCTACTGTAACACTTCCTTTCTTTGATTTAGTAATCATTAATTCTGGATGATCATTAGATAAATCCTTAAATTGTGATCTAAATTCATCAACTTTATTACCAGGAATTTATCTAATATTGGATTCAATTTCTTTAGGGGGGGGGGGGCGCCTGCCGAAGTATCATTCTCTATGTTCACAAAAAAAAAAGTTTGGAACTCCCATAGGATCATTTTTGTCTTCTATTTCAGTTGAAATTGTTCTGGCGGATTTAGAGAATAAATTTTTTGAGAAAATTTATTTTAATATTGATTTTTATGCAAGATACATGAATTACACAGCACTTAGTGTTCATAGAAATAATGTTGAGATTCTTCTAAATTACTTTAATTGCATACATCCGGGTTTACAATTTAAGTAAAACTGATGAAAAACAGATTATCACAGATTAACATAGGAAACCTATTGTTCAGAAAGAACATTTTATTTTCTTTCAAAGCACGCTATTAAAAACAAGATATGAGATTTTAAAAATTTGTTTTATAGATACCTTAAATTATCAAATACAGTTTTCCATACAAAATATTGAACTATGTAAACAAATTGTTTTCCTTAGCAACAATAATCAAAATACAATAAATAGAGAAGATTGTAAAATTTTGGAAAATATAGGTATGAAAAGATAAAGAAAAAATGTGTAATTTACAAGGCTCATTGCAAATATTTTAATGCAGTTTATATTAGAGCGGACATAAACGATATTCTCATGCCTTTTTTCATATCGTGCGTTATTTGGTTTAAAATTTTCCTTTTTCATGTGTTTTTTGAAATTTTTTAAATCCTATAATTCTGGTTATTTTCAGTTTTGTGAAAAAAGTCATTGGGATAAATTGTTTCTAATTTTGAATACTATGAATATCCGTACAGAGAATTTTTGAATTTTCAAAAAAAGTTTTCTCAAAAATATCCAAAATGCGCTAACTCTTTGAATTTTTTTCAAAAATGGCTGGCTAACGAACCTGACCTTTGGCTTATAACTCTAAAACAGTGTACCAAAGGCCAAGCTAACAGAATGATTTTTTCAAAAGTAATTGTGCTCACAGACAGGCATACAGACATACAGACAGACACATTCGTAAAAATATGTTTTTCGGACTCAGGGGGTCTCGAAACGTGCACATTCTCATCGCGCGCGGCCGGCTTCGCGCCCGCATAAAACGCGCGTTTGTCTGAATTCACGCTCGGACGCTCATTTGTACAAATAGCTTCAAAAATTAAAGTATAATTTAATTATTGCGGAGTTAGAAACAAGAATTTATGAAGAATTTACATTTTTGGTGTTAAGGGTAGTGTTCAGGTACTCGCGGGGGTGGGTGAGGGGTATCAAACCCACATGTCTGATATATGAAATTCTTCGTTTCATAATTCTCTACAATCCCCCATACTTTCCCGTCACATTTTTTCAAATCTTAAAAAACTATTCTAAAAACCCAAAAAAGTAATTTTCCGCCATACATTTTACATCGGAAACTTCAAGTCAAAACCGGCACCTATTAAAATCAAAATAGAAAAAATTAAAAAATTACGGACTTTCCTTTTTTTTTATTTGGAATCAAAAGGGTGGGGGGATCGTTGCGCTCTAGCACGCAAAAAATTTTTCCATGCATTTTTGGACCACCCTCATGTACAGTGTACAACTAGAAACAATATTACCAGCTACCGCCCTTAAACTCAATACAAAAGTTAAAACGGAAAAAATGCTCTATTCCAATTCAGAAAAACTAACCCAAATTTCATACTTTACAACTCAAGAAAAATGATAAAAACAAAAAATGAGCCCCTTAAAATTCAGAAAAAAATTGAACACTAAAATTTGCCCTCTTGCAAAATATTAAAAAAATTTAAAAAAAATTATCCTTCCAATTCATAAAATAAAGAAAACCATAATTTTCTTAAGATAAAAATCCTTTCATAAAATATTCTCCTTTCCAACTTGATAAAAATCTTAAGCACATAAAATGTCTCTACAAACAAAATTAAAATTAACCTTTTTACGTTTAAAGCTCAATAAAAAGGTTAAAATAAAAAAATTTCTCGCCTCCAACTCGAAAGAAATGTTAAAAAACAAAAAACTTTAGTTTCCTTTAACCTTAATTATTTCAATAGTACTTCGTTAAATTAATAATTATTGCTCAATTGTTAATTGTACATCAAAATTCAATATTATCACTAACAAAATTGAGAAAAATGGAACAATTAAAATGGCAACATTTAAACGTCATTAATACACTGAAACCTGGATTATATTTTTTTTCTATTGAAAATTTTTTAATCGAATGGGTTAAAAATAATAATTTTAGACTGAACAATATATATATATATATATTTAACTACTGACGGTTTTGAACTGAAACGACTCAATTTTCAACACTTAAATCTGTAATTTTTTTAAGTTTTAACAGATTGGAAATCATCCTATTGTCAAATCAATTATTGTTGCATTTTTAACACTCGAACTACAGTTAAGTTTCCAAAACCATCAATTTTTTATATTCACTGATGATCATCTTATATCGTTTTTTATCCAAAATATTCGATTTCAAACCTTTTTCAATTTTTAAAGGTTCAGGTCTTTGAAACTGCATTTTAAAATTCTTTAAATTGAAAGCTACAATACAAAATGAAGAGCGGAAATAGACAATGTTTAATGTAAACGATTTTAGAGCTACGTGTTCTAAAATAAATGATTTCATAATTGAACAAGTTAACAACTAAACCTAAAAACATGGTAACATCAAAATAATTTTAAATTTTATTTTATCATGCGATACGAAATTTGTGATATTTCAAGTGATTGGATAAAATTTTTTTGTAAAAATTTGTAAAATCTCAAACAAAACTAAATGATTACATTAATTGGCATTTCTAGGTTTTCTCAGTCGTCTGGACTAGTGACCACCCTGAGTCAATAATTTTCGGCAATTTATAAGTTATATCCCTAAAAAATTAGTAAACTTTATCTTCTGACCCTTTTGTGGAACCTATCTTTATCCACGCTGTTATAAATCCGGGGAACTCAGGTATCGATCTTTTTTCAAAGGTTTCAAACAATTATGCAATTGAAATAGTTTACTTTCGTTTATTCCAATTACTAAATATCGAAAGTGAGTGAGTAATTCACAAAAAAAAACTTTAAAAAGCACAAAATCGAAAAGGCTGACGCGCACAGAATGTATCGGATTATTAATAATGAATGAATAATTAATAATGAATTAAATTATGATTATTTCTAGCATGACTCAACACGTTTCACGTGCATGAATCTAATAACTTGATAAGAAATTAATAATCCTCTCAATGTCGAATTTTGTTTATTGTATACTTTGAAGTCTATTATTTTTGCAAAAATGTCCTGAATAAGTTCTAAATATACCTGCATACTCCTAAATACAAAAGTATACAATCTCAGTGACCCGATTATCCAGATGTGCACACAAGGATTAAACTGAACGCAATTTTTATTTCATTTTTATAGAGTGGTTGCCGCACGAACCATCGTTTTATGCAAACGACCATACGGGCGCTTCAGACGAGTCTCACGAGTATCGGTTTCGTTTGAACAGGTAATGGGGTAATTAATAGTAGGTAATAAGATAATAAGGTAATAGGCGGCAGCCCAGTGTACTGCACACATTAGTTAGAGTGATGCTGGTTTCATGCGCCACAAACACTCAATTTTCAATTACAAACAAAACAAAAACAAGAACAGTGTCCGAAAAAAGCTCTCTATCCAAACCTGTTCAATTGCCATCAGATTATGTGGTAAAAATAATATCTTCTAAAATTCAGCCTTTCAGACCTATAGATAGTGAATCAAGCGAAATCGACACTAATTTTAAGTGCCTTAAGGCCCTTCCAAGGGCTTGATTTTTAGTCAATGTATTATAAATGACAACTTTTCTCCTAAAATTATGAATTGTTTGATGTCATATTTCAACCATATAATCTAAAGGGCTAAATACAATTCCTCCAAGCGAGGTTTTTCGAAAAATGGTCTTGTTGCTTTTTCTTCATTAAGGGCATGTGATACTTTGCCGTGTGGTAAATCGGGTTCAGTTCCCTCGGTTTTTTTTTCCACAAAAATAAAAATTCTTGAAAACTGAATTCGGACATGCTATAACATATTATAAGGGACGTTCCCGAACTCTTTTTGGAGGGCCAATAAGAAAAAAATGTATTAAGTTCAATAAAAATTGTATGCATGTACACTATTTTTAGGTTAGGATCGCTTTTAAGCTCTCTGCCATTCTGATAATGTAGGTCTCTGTCGTACCGATGCTGTCGGTAGCCACTTAGAAATTATTTATGACATAAATTTTTTTAATTGTCTACAAACAACGTTAGTTTCAGGACATAAGTTACTATGTTTTTTTGCTTGTCCCGAGTTTTCGGCAAAAAAATATTCTGTAGTTTGCAAGTAAATTTGGAGAGAATTGTAAAATATATAACCTTAAAATACACACACATCAATAAAACTGAGCAAAACTAAATTTTTTAATTATTCCACAAACGAAGAGTTCGGGAACGTCCGTTAGCATGTTCGCTATCATTCTCCAGATTTTAAAGATAAAAAATTATTGTAGGAAGTAAGCCAAAGGAATGTAATACTGTTAAAATCGATGCAATTGCATAAGTGTCCATATTAGTCACATTTAGCAAAATTAATTTGTTTTAATTAACCCACAAACAAAGAGTTCAGGGACATCCGTTAGCATGTTCGCTATCATTTCCCAAATTTTAAAGACAAATTATTTTTGCAAGAAAATAGCCGAGGAAACCTAATAATAGTAAAACCGATAATTTTCTAAGTATCAGAGGCCCTTAATTGAAAATATGATGCATTTTATGCGCCTGGGGAGCCGCAAACCACCACCATGAGTGTACTCATGCTGAACTGATGGCGCCGGTTTTCTGTTCACCATGGATACACTCAGGGTGGCTTTTAGCTCCCTCCCAGGGGCATAAAATGCATCATATCTTCAATTAATTAAGAAAAAACAACAAGATCATTTTTCGACAAACCTCTCTGCGAGAGATTGTATTTAGCCCTATTATGTGGTTAATGAATGACATCAAGCAATTCATAATTGTAGGATAAAAATTGTCATTTGTAATACATGGACAAAAATCAAGACCTAGGAAGCGCCTTAAGACAGCTACCTATCACGAAGCGAGAACAATGGAAAAGGGGATTTTGAAGTCAAGCGAGTCTTTTTAAACTCACAAAGGGATTGTTTCTGAAATGAAGAGACAGGTTACAAAAAAATATTACTTTGAAGAGACATTTATCATCTCACATTGTTCTTAAGCGAGGTTTCTATCAAAATTGCAGTTGAATAATTACTGCCTCAGGAATCAAAAAGAAAGAGAGAAAAACCAAGAAACTGAGAAAGTAGACGAAAAATGATCTAGAAAGACGAAAGGCCTCAATTTAAGCTCCATCTTGAATAATACAGGTACCAATCTCAGTAATGAGTGCTTTTTCACAGCCGGCTACCACATTCTCGTTGCTTTGAAACCCTGTCTTTAACGTTTTCAGCCCTTCTCATTAAATCTGTACTAGGCAGCCCTGTGGTCTACCGCGCAATTATGCACCGATTTTAAAGTTTTTTTTTTACAAACTTAGCACTAAATTCTTGAGAAATTAGTGAGAGTGATTTTTTGATTTTTTTGCTTATTTAATATTTATGTTAATGCATACAGAGAAAAATGTAAATTTTTTTAATTTCATTTTTTATCTCATAGAACATTTTTTTCTTACACTTCCCCTTACTAATAGCGTCTTCGGTTGTCCTGCACTGGCGTACTTCAAGAGCACTTCGGTCGCTCCATTTCACTTCTTCTTACTTCTTCCTTCTCCGCTAGTTTTCTTGTGATTATATTAAAATAATGGTTTCTGAAAAAAAATTCTATTAATCAATATTTGTTCATTCAAAAAACAAATTATATTAACGAATGTACAGTTTAGGCTTTTTAGGTGAAAAAGTCAAATGTTCTTCTTATCTTGGTATCATTATTTTAATATAATCACAACAAGACTATCAGAAAAACGGTTTATTTCTGCCTACAAATGTCTGCGATGTACAAATTTTTGTTTTTGGGAAAAATTTTACTATGCATCACTAAGAACTTATTTTGGAAACTAATTAAAAAATATTTGTACGTCGCAGACATTTATGTATAGAAAGAAATCGTTTTTTTGCTAGTCTTGTTGTATTTATATATATATAAATTCAATTACCCTTAACATCTTTTAGAGAGCTTTTAGCAATATTGGTCAAATATCTACTTTTAGAATTTATCATTTATTTAGACCCTACTTTTGAATCCTGAAGCATACTTCCTTTTTTCAACGCTGCGTCGGCCATACCACACTAAATTTTGGTATTAAGTTACGAAAAAGATTACAACTCATTTATTAGCAATAGGAAAAATAATATTATTTATTATTATTAGTACACTCTCATCAGAGAAGTTATTGGATTTCTGTGAGAATCAAGGTGGGTACATTTTTTTATACTATTACATTATATTTATTTAAACCACGAATACAGACTACTCGCAGATTCCTATTGTAGCTTGGCCCGGTGAATGACACTCTGCGTACAGAATAACAGAGTTGACGGTATAATGACCTTTATAGACTATGTGGTAAGAATATTACATTAACCAATTCATCCTTGTAGACGCATTTTGAATCTTGCGAAACCCGATTCGTTTGAAGCACCTTAAGGTTCTTTGCCGGGAAACGTTGACTCTTTCTACAAGCGGTAAAAACCCAGACATCTAATATCCATTACGAATCCAAAAGAGTGCGCGCCAATAACCGAGAAGGGTAAAAAGTAATATCCGCTCGCTGGGAAATGTGACATTGAAATCTCCCAGACTCGAGTGCAAAAAAGACTAGCAAAATGTCATTCTATATAGATGTTGTTTCTTGCCGATAATATTATACAAGCGTTACAGCCGTATATTTTTCCTTCCAAATCTTATTTGAAAAATTATACTTCTCTTATATCTATATTTGAAAGGACTGCCACAGTATAATGTACGTTTAAAAAGTGGAAGCAGTGACTAAAGTGACTACTGTGACTATACAAAAAGCGGTTTATGATGTAAATAAAAATACTTATCTACTCAAAAATTTCGATTCAAGTATACACATTTATTTTACCGGTTTGCATCTACAAGATTAGGTGAAATTATACGAAGCTAATAAAGGGAAGAGAGCCAATTGTAGATCTTAGTTTCAGTTCATAATTTTTATAATGAAAGCTCATTACCTGAGGATTAATTTGTCAACTCAGTACTATGCGCTTTTTCATCAGTTTCGAGAATGTCGACTTTGAAATATTCGCTATATAGATGATTTGGAAAAGCAGTTGCGAACAGAAGGTAGCTCAGGCAGTAGTACTCCGCCTTCATAGCTTGGAAGTTACGTGTTCAATTCTCGCTGCCAGAACTCTTTTTTTAATTTTTGAAATGCCGATTTTCGCGGAAAACTACACTTCTTAAAAACATTATCATTTTTTTACAAATATTTTGATTTTTTGTAAATGTTATTAATTTGGTTTTCATAATGCTTACCAGTTATATTTGAAATGAGAAGCATGGACGAGGATTTTTAAACACAAAACGATGATTTTTGTTTGCGAAAAACCTGATAAATTTAAAAAAGTCAACTTTTCCGTAAACACAGACAATAAAAGATTATTTTTTGCATCCTTTTTTAATATGAACACGCAACCTTCTGGCTATGAAGCCCAAGAGTATATAATATTGTTAATGAACAACTGTTGTTGGAAAAATATTACACGTATGAGTTAAACCATTTGTTTAAACAAATAAGTGTATAATTTGGTTTCAGCGTGGTAATTTTCTAGACTGATTGGTATCATTTTTATATCAATTAATATAATGCGAGCAAAAATTATTTTGGTCTTACGGTCTTCATGTAAATAAAAATGAAAACGGAACTACTTTCAAGTTCGTTTTATCAAATATTAGGACGTTTCGGCATCAACTGCGTGCCTTTTTCAAAGTAACCTGGATAAATAACAATAAAATAATGAAAATTACTACATTTTTAACCACAATTAAAAGTAAAAGTAAAATACAAATAATATATAAAAATGCCTAAATTAAAAAATCGTAGAATAAAAAAAAAACTTCTAAATTTTGGAGCGAATATATGTCAATGGAATTAAATTGTCAAGTAGTAATTGTCATAATTTTAAAAGTATGAACTCCAATATATCAAAATGATCGCAGTTTTTTTAAAAACCTCATAGAAATTTAAGAGGCTTTATTTATTCTGAGACTACATAATTATTTCAGTCCGTCTTAACCTACAATATTTCCTTTCCAACTAATTTTCCAGAAATGTAGTTTTTAATTGACTTAAGTCTCATCAATTTGAGACTTATACTAATTTTTCAATTTTTTACACAATGACTTTTATAAATTTTGACTGAAATTAATCTGCTTCGACTACTTCAAACCATCTTCAAACTCAGCTTAAAAACCTTTCAAAAAGGTACGCATATGTACTAAAACGTCAGGAATGTGAAAGGAGTTTTTTTCTATTAAATAAAATTTTGATTTCGGAAAAATATGTTTTTTTGGATCGAATTTTAATTTAATTTATAATTGGGCCGTAAGGCATGAAGAATTGAAATCTATGATTTTGAAATTAATAAATATCGACTCTCGAAGAAAGGATTGATTTGTTCCATCAAATCACTTTACATCAAATCAATTAATATAAATTAACTGTATTATGTATCTAAAAGTATTTCCAACATTATATTAGTATGTTATAAGTTCAGTTTTTCTCTATTTTATAATGCATATTTTTAATGTAACATTATTTTACACCATTTCAATCTAAAAATACAATTTCTAAAGAAAAATTAAGTAGTTTAATAAATTTGTATGATATACAAGTTCAAATAACAATGAGTATTATTATAGCTCAGAATCAGAAATTCAAAAATTTAGGGTTCGGATCATTATATTGTAGATACATTTTTTTTACCTTCAGATTTGGTGTGATGATTTAGTATGGAAACTAAATAAGCAGAAAACGTAAATTAAAATAGTTTAAAACTTGAATATTAAATAGCATTTTGATACTATGGATGGCTGTATAGATTTCATATATTAGTTACTTGAAATTTCTTTTTTTAAAGATAAAATCCTAATTAAATTGACCTTTTTTATTTAAAAAAGGGAATAAAAAGTACAGTAGAACCTCGCTTATCCAAGTCCGCTTTATGCGAGTTTGCGATTATCCGAGGAGGTTGAAACAAAAATATTTGACCCGTCTTAACTGAGCTATAGCGCAAGAGTAGTCCGTATTATCCGAGCCTTATGCATTATTCATACATACAGTAAGAATAGAAAAGTGTGTCATATAGGACGAACAAATAACAAAAGACGGACCGGGCTGATCTTATTGACTGTAGTAGCCACTCTCTTCGCGCTATGGGACTGATTCGGTCCCATGCTCGGCAGAAACAACTACCATCGCTATGTAAGAGCAGTGCACTCCTACTGCAGGCGCTTGGCAGTCCGCCATTCGTATGCTTTGAGTGCGTATAGCGTGCGTCGGCTGCGGTGGCCACTATAGTATATTTTCTCGCTCAGCGAGGCACCCCGTTTTGCCGAACATGGAACTGATTCGTTCCCAAGTTGGGAGGCGCGGAGTCACCTAACTATTTTGGAAACAAATGATCTCATACATGGCATATTTGTTTCTAAACACAATACAAGATAGTTGCAATCTATTTGGGTCATATGTACAACTAAAATGGGAATTTATTGTTACTAATTTGCTTTTAATATTAAACTTAAATTGGGATCAAATGATTCCTGCCCTCCTAATGGGATATTACAGTTCCATATATTTTTCCGTGTATGAACTTGTCTTAACCAACCAGATCAGATCTTCCTAAACCTACACGGAAAAAATATGGAACTGTAATATCCCATTAGGAGAGCAGGAATCATTTGATCCCTGTATTTAGAAACAAATATGCTATGTATGAGATCATTTGTTTCCAAAATAATTAGGTGACTACGCGCCTCCCAGCTTGGGAACGAATCCGTTCCATGCTCTGCAAAAAGGGGTCGCCTCTCTGAGCGAGAGAGTATACGATAGTATAGTATAGTAGCGATGGTAGCTGTTTCTGCCGAGCCTGGGACCCAATCAGTCCCATAGCGCGGAGAGAGTTGCTACTACAGTCAATAAGATCGGCGCGGTCCGTCTTATATTATTTGTTTGTCCTATGTGACACACTTTTCTATTCTTACAAATTTTTGGGAATAATAAGTTTCGAAACTAGACAACTATTTGGTTCCATATTTTTTTCCGTATATGCTCTGATTAGTTAATAATATAAATACTCTCTACGTTAAGAAATGTGTGGATCAATTTTAAATAAAGATACATCATGGTATATGTACAAATTGCATATTTATTCAAGTAGACTTTAAGTTTATTATACTGAGACTTTCTTTTTATTTAAAATTCTATTTTATCCGAGTTTCTTGATTATCCGAGTTATGGCCGGTCCACAATAGCTCGGATAAGAGAGCTTCTACTGTAATTTAAGTGTCTATGTGGAATTCCTGATATTTGAGCAAAAATCCTGTCAAAGTTTTTTACCTTATAATCAGAGAATAAATACTTTTTAAAAATTCAATATAGTAAATAAAATTTTAAATACTTTAATTGAAAACTTTGTTACCCTGAAACAAAAATTTGTTTGTAGTATTACTTGAATGTAATTCCCAATCCAGATATTCTATAGCTAAGGACTAAATCTGAAAATAATATTTTGTTTAATTAAAAGGATGTTGGATAAACGATGGTGTTTGTCTGAGTGATATAATAATTTCTAGAATTGCATATTAATTAGGATGTTAAATGTCATACTTCAGACAGAGAAAGAAATCAAAGTTTTTTAAAATCCTTTATTCCATCTTATTGCTGACGTTTCGAAAACTATAAAGGTTTTCTCATCAGGACAGAGTCTTTAAAAAAGTTCCAGTTAAATTTTCTTTCTTATTGTTCTGTGAAAAAGTATATAAAATTGATTTAAATATAAAATAACAATTTTTTAAGTTTAAATGTAACAAAGCAAGTAAGTTTAAGAAATGAAAAGTGATGTAGATTTATTTTTATCAATTAAGTTTCCATAAATTTATATAAATACTAGACGAAAAATTTCATCTTCTGTGCCGTGCCACCAATTTCTATAACAAGGGTATTAAGATTTCTAAATAATTTTAGTAACTAAAAAGCACAAATATATAAAAAAAATATTAACAGACTTTAAAAAATATTGTTACATATACTATTAATAAATTATTAACTATGTTCTAAATAACAATAACATAATACTTTTATTTAAACGTTTGGAATAAAAAATTGAAAGTTCATTAATTTTAAACATTACAGAATATTCGCTGTTTACCATTATATGCTATCCACTGCTGTAAATATTTAAAAATAAATTAAATATTTCGTTAATTTCGAAGTTAAATAAGATGATAAAAACAGTTAATTAAATTGGTTGATTCACAAATTTTATGAATTCTTTTGATATTATTTTTCATTAAATAGCTACCATTCTAAATTTTTTAATGTTTTAAATTTAAACAATTCAAAACTATATTATATATTTGACAATAATTATTGACATCTAAAATTATATTTAAACCATAATTACCATTTTTCTTCATGAAGAAAATGTCTGATATTAGCCTTTCCAATCCATTAGGTTCATGGTGTAAAACTATAACATTTTCCCAATCCAGAGGCAGCGAAGCCCTAGGGGGCACTGGGGACGATATCCTCTCAGAAATCGCCTTGAGGGTTAAAGTATTGACTTCCCCCACTCTGAAATAGAATTATTAAATTCATCAGATCGTTTGAATTTTTCCTACATTTTCCTGAAATCTTTGTGAAATGATTTAAATTTTTGGAAAATCATTGGAATCTTTTAATTCTATCCGAAATCTTAATGAAATATTCGAAATCTTTGAAATCTTTGTGAAATCATTCAAACTTTTATATAGATATTTTTAAACATTTTGAAATTGTTGAAATCTTTGGGAAATCATTGAAGTCTGTGAAATATTTTTAATCTATCCGAAATCTTTGCGAACCCTTTAAAATCTTTGTAATATCCTTGAAAATCAGTGTAATGAACTTTGTGAAATCTTTCTAAATCTTTACGAAATATTTGACATTTTTGTAAAACATTTGGTAAATCATCGAAATCTTTATAAAATATTAAAAATAATTTCATAAATTAATTGTATATTTTTTTTAATTGTAAAAATCTTCGGAAAATCATTTAAATCTTTGTGAAATCTTTTTAAACTATCAGAAATTATGAAAGTATTAAAATCTTTGAGGAATCATTGACGTCTTTGTAAAATCTTTTAAATCTTTGTAAAATCTTTGCGAAATATTTGAAACCTTTGATACATTTCGGAAATATTTGAAATTTTCCTGAAATCTTTGAAAATCTATGCGAAGAAACCTTTGTAATTTTGGAAATATTTTTGAAATACTTGGTAATATTTGTGACAGTTTTGAAATCTATGGGAAATTATCGAAGTCTTTGTAAAATCTTTTGAATCTATCCGAAATATTTCCGAAATCTTTGCAAACTTTGTGAAATCTTTAAAAAATCTTTGCGAAATATTTGAAATATTTTTAAATACTTAGTAACTTTTGTAAAATTATTGAAATTTTTTTGTAAATGTATTTATCGATATTTATTATTGACTATATCTTGTTTATTTATTATTATTTATGTACAATCTGTATTTAGAATAAAATTATAATATCATGTAAAAATTTTGCCATTCAACATTTAAGACTATTCCTCTGGCCCCACCTATAGAAAAAAGGCTCTGCCGTTTTGTGCTAATGAATTAGATGTCGTGTTTCAACCCTGTTCTTGGTATTTTGTCTAAAATTATCATGATGCTCCTTTATTCTAGTGGAAACTAATTTACTATTTTGACTAACGTAAAACATTTTCATATATAATTTTAATATATTCATACCAAAATAACACATTTCAAGATGAAAATTTTCATTTAGGATTTACATAAAATGATGGAAACTTAATTGGTAAATATACATCTCTTTTCATTTTTTTAACCTTACTTATTGCGTTCATTTTGAGTTTAAGAAATTGTTATTTCATATTAAAATCACATTAATATAATTTTCAATAAAAAAAATGAGAAAAGGAGAGATAAAAATTACAAATTCCTGACAACATTCCTGTCATTCCTGTCCTGATGGAGAAAACTTGATTGTTTTCGAAACGTCGAAAATACAATTAAATAAAGGATCTTCAACGAATTTAATTTCTTTTTTGTTCTGAATCATTTCATGGATAAAGTTCCGAATAGCTGAATTCTCCGAATTACTTTAAACTTTGTATATTACTGTAGTTTGATGCGGTAACACCATGAAAAAACCTTAAAAATCATGGTTTTCTGTGTTTATCTAAGCCAATATGAAAAATTTTGTAAATTTTTCTAACAACAATTAAATATCTCATAAAAGTACATATTTTTGGTAACATGCATTTTTTTGTAAGAGTGATAATTTTCGCGAAAATTAGTGATAATCGATTTTAATTTAAAAAATCCATAAAAATTTAGGTTTTTTGCGTTTAGCTCAGCGAATACACAAAATTTCGCAAAATATTTTTTACAGAAGTTTTAGATCTCATTAAGATGCATCTTTTTTGTTTCAAACATTTTTATCTTCGAGTGATAATTTTCGCGAAAATTTAGTGATACATCAATTTTTATGAAAAATTCCTTAAATACCAAGGTTTTTGAGTGTACCTCAGCCAATACACAAAATTTCGCAAAATATTTTCAACAAAAGTTTTAGATCTTATTAAGATGCACATTTTTTGTTTTAAACAATTTTTTCTATGAGTAATATTTTTTTAGAAAATTAGTGATGCATCTCATGAAATGTAACAGCTTTTAATACAATAAGCGACATTTAGTTATTAATTATCCATCCATGCATTATCACTGATATTATTTATCCGAGAACATTCCATTCAGAAAGCAGATAAACGTGTTAAAAGTGGGAGACAAAGGTGTGTGGCTCGCGTCTCTCAGTTCCTGAGTTAGGGCGGAAGGCGTGTGGCCCAAAACAGATATGAATTCCTGTTGGACCACGCTGAGAGCATGGATGAGGAGGACGATATCAGCTCCAAGGGGGAACCTGACAAGAAGCCCAAGCAGAAGGTGCCGCCTATTGTGTCAATCGCCAAGAATAATAACCAGGGCTTGGTCATGAAAGAAATCAATGAAGCTACAGTCTCAAAAAGGATTTTTAATCCTCGCGTTTAACAAGGATGACTATTGCACCATAAACAAGAAGCAGGATGGTTCAAACGCAGCCTATTTTACTCACCCATTCAAATATGAGAAACCACGACACCTGGTAGCGAAGTAATAAGCATGAAGCAAAGGATTCCAACGGATCACCCCAATTACTTGATAACTCTACCACCAAATCAAGACCTAAGTGCAGTGAGGAAAGTGAAATATGTGAGCCTAGTGAGAATATACTGGGATAAATACTGGAACAGTAGACGAGTTACGCAATGCCGTAGATGTCAACTATTTGGGCACGGAAGCTCGCACTGCAAAAACCCACCTAAAAGTGTCAGGTGTGCGCAGGCGCATGTCACGGATAAGCATCCAGCAGAGCAAAATAATGTGCAGAACGAGGACTCACAAAAAGTCAAAGAACTGCCAAAATATTCAAATTGTGGAGGCGAGCATTAGGCAAATGATACCAGATGTCCAATATACATTAAACGACTGGAAAGAATGGATGCCAGAACCAAGAAATATCCGCTGGAGCTGCCACGAGAGAAGAAAACATTTCCATCCACAAGGACACATCATGCTTTTCAACATATAAGACCTACCAGGCCGTTTGCATGGGGAAACTCTTTGACTCATCAGGAAAGCAGAAATGCAGCAGTTGACGACAAGAAAGACTACACGTGAAATAACAAGTACACCCAAGACTTCCAGTAACTGCCTATGGAATTTAGGAAACTCAACGAACTCTGTAATTTAGGTAAGATGCTGAGGCTTATTAAAAAGTTGAATAGTAGGTTAATGTCTTATAAAAATGACTTGGATAGGCTCCAAGCTTTTGCTCAAATTTTTACAGATGATGACAAATAGGAAAATTATAAATACATGAAGAATAGGGCATTGGAATGCAAATTGTATTAGGGGTAATTTTATATCATTATCGCGATTTCTTTATGACCATAAGATAGACATTATGGTGCTAAATGGGACAAGACTGACACCTAAAAATAAGTTACCGTTTCGCGGTATAATAGTGTACTTAAGGATAGGCTAGGGGACAAGGCACATAGGGGTGTCTTAATTCTGGTTAAAGATAATATTAACTACTCTGAAGTTATATTAAACACGGCTTCCTTAGAATGTGTTGCAATCCGACTCTGTGATAATTCAATATTTGTTTTTGCATATAATTCTCCCAAAGCTAAGATAGATCCTAGAGATTTAAATTTAATCTTGAACACGGGTAACAAAGTATTATTAAATGGAAATCTTGATGCCAAAAATTCAGCATGGAATTGCAAAAATATGAATGCTAATGGTAACATTCTTTATGCTTTGCACTTGATAATTTTTTAAATGTTATACATCCATATAATTTTACTTTGTATCCTTACTCAAACGCGCCTCCTAGTATAGTACATATAGGTCTATTGATGAATATTGACTCTCAAGGAAGGCACCGGGTTATCAAGGGATTCAGAATATTTTGCTCAAAAATATGCCAATGAGACATTTGTACAAATTACTTATATTTTTAATGCCCGTCTCATGCTTTGTTACTTTCCGTATGCTTGGAAAACAGCAAATATCTTGCCTTCCCACAAAGCTGGTAAGGATAAGCTTTTTCCGGCAAGTTATCGCCCTATAAGTTTACTGCCAACTCTACCGAAACTTCTTGAGCACATAATTTATAATAGACTTTTGAAATTTGAAATCACAAATAAAATATTAATTCCAGAGCAGTTCGGATTCAGACAGAATAGAAGCACGGTTCAACAGCTAATTAGATTAGTAAATACTGTTAGTACTAATTTCAACAAAAATTTGACTACTGTCATGGTTCTCTTTGACATAGAAAAGGCATTTGATACCGTCTGGCACAATGGCCTAATATATAAACTTAGCGAGCTAGAAATTCCAACTTATTTAATCAAAATAGCGCAAGTTTATCTCTGTGGGAGAAAATTTAACGTACATTAATAATATACCAGCGTTGCAAGGAATATTGCAATCATTATTTGCCGACGACACAGCATTGCATTCCGCTTCCTGGAGCCCTAAAGTAGCTATGGATAAATTACAAAAATTTACTAACTTGATAGCAGAGTTTTTTTATAAATAGAAATTAAATGATGATAAAACTGAAATCATAATTTTCGCAAGAAAAAATTGTAACCATCCTGATTCTATTGTTCGGCATATGATCATTAAGTCTAAACTGGTTGCAAATTATCTGGGAGTTTTACTGCATCAAAAACTAATATTTAATACGCTCTTTGCACGCTCACTTAAAAAAGCTCAGAAAATTCTGGGCATCTTGTACTGCCTCATGTGCAGAAAGAGTAAATTAAGTATTAAAAATAAATTACTACTTTACAAAATGATTATCAGGCCAGTTCTTCTATATGCGGCTTCCGTCTGAATTAGGGCATCAAACATTACAATCTTAAGGCTACAACGCTTTCAAAATAAATGTTTAAGAATGATCACTAATGCCTCCCACAGAGACAGGAATATTGATTTGCATAAGCAGTTTAACCTTTCTCTTATCTCGGGCCATATTTATAGATTAACGAAAAGTTTTTACGAAAACCAGATGATCTTAGAAGAGCTCCAAGAAGCAAAACCTATCAGCTAAGAACAAACGCCTTTTAATATTAAATATAGAATGCCATATCATATGTTAATTAATTAATAAACAGCCTCAGCGTCGTAGATTTTCGTTAACTAGTCTTATAATTATTGTTAAATTAGGATAAGACCAAAACTTAACTAATGGGCTTTTTGAATACAGTTTTTACTCAAACTTAAATGTTACTATAAGATGCATGAATTTTATCAGCAAATATTAATTTAAAATTTACGATAATGAATGGATAGGGTCAAAGTTTCTTCTAGATGACTATTGTACATGTTAGCATTATTTTTCTGTACAAAAAATATTAGAGAACAAATAAAGATTTTTACAATGCAATGCGTGCATTAATTATTTTTAAGGTTTCCTTTTCCCGAGTCCTAATCAAGATAGATGAAACATATCATATTTTCAGTCAAAGTGTGATTCTCCAAAAAAGAGAAAAAACCCTTCAGTGGTTGCGACAAATCAAACTCATTGTAATTAAACGATTTTTCTTCAAACACAAGAAGAAGATGACTCTTTTGGAATCTGAAATGACTTGCGGCCAGTTCTTGTGTCATAAAGCAGACGAGTACCGTCATACTAATACCGTTGCGGAAAATACGTGGTTTGAGAGGTGCCACATTTCCGCAGTGGCATGTATGCTCACTACATACTGTTTCGTTGTAGGGTTCAATTTTGAACAAACGATCCAGGAAAGCAGCATCGTAAACGGTCAGTCGATTTCGCGGGAAACTGTTGCAGACCGCTTTTCTTTTGGTATGGTTGCTCTTGATAGCAACTTCGAAGATGAAGGTCGCATCGGAGGTGTTGATGAAGTAGTCGAAATAGATGAGTGCAAGATCGGCCGTAGAACATATGAGCGAGGACGTGTAGTGGGAGGATGATGGATCCTCGGAATGATCCACAGAGGACATCCCTAGAGCTATGGGTTGGAAATATTTCCCGAAAATAAAAAGAGATCAGGCTACTTTTATATAATTAATAAAAAAGCACATAGCGGAAGGGACGGACATCCACACCGATTGTTGGAAGGGCTGTACTAACCGCGAAGATCATGGCTTCGACCACAAAACTGTGAATCATTCCCAGGAGTTCCTGAATCGCGATACCAGAGCGCACACTCAAAACATCGAGTCCTCTTGGCGGTGGATGCGACGATTTCTCTCACGAGGAGGAGCGCACAAGAGCAGTCTCGCAGACAATCTCTCTGAATTTCTGTGGCGACGACGGCTCAAGAAAATAGGGGCTGATCCGCTTAAGGAACTAATCGCGTATATTAAAGTCTGTTAACACCGCCACTGAACTTAAACTTTATTTTGAATTAAATCAAATTCAAATATATTATATAATAATAAAATAATAAATATAAAAAATGAGATCAATGAAAAAAATTAAAAAATATAAAAAAAGACAAAAAAATATTGTCTTCAACCTTCCCGCGGTAAAGAGCGTGATTTGGTGCCATGCCGAAACCAATGGAGATACAATGAGAAAATAAGATCGAGTGTATAAGTAGATGTTTGACCAACAATATTTCTGTAGCCAGTCACAGGGGTGCCTTCCCACCCCCACGGGACCTGGAAAAGGGGTAGGGGTTTGACCAACTTTATTTCTGTGACCAATCACAGGGGCGCCACTTAGGGCCTGTTGCCACGGTAATGCACAGTACCGACATAGTTAATCGTTAGATGTATCACTAATTGTCTCGAAAACTATCACTCGTGAGAAAAAAAAATACTTTGAAAAGAAAACTTGTATCTCAATGAGATTTACAGCTTTTGTGTAAAATTTTTTGAAGAATTTTGCGTATTGGCTGAGATATACTCAAAAATCCATGATGCTTATGCGCTTTTTACATGAACATGGATATATCATTCATTTTCTCGGAAACTATCACTCGCACAAAAAAATATTCGAAACAAAAAATATGTACCTCAATAAGTATGCACAGTTTAAATAAAATCGAAGAATTCAGCTATTCGGAACTGCCCCCAATATTTTAAAATACATCTAGCTTAGAAACGTTTTCAATTTTCAACATCAAAATATTTCCATTTAAACGCAAACAGATGTTTACCTCGAGGGAAATTCTGTCAACAAATGAAAATTTTTACACGAGCTTTTAAAATTTATAAACTTTATGTGGTCTGAATTTCTAATATCTTCCCTCTCAACTTTGATCGAAAGGGATCCTCTAACGGGGTACCCCATGCAATTCCATATCAAAAGAGATTAATTTCTAATTTGAAATATTATCGAACCTCCAAAAAAAGCAAACTCATAAAGCAAGCATTATTTTCGATGACCAGCAATGTTCTGAAAGTTTTACATCATTAATTATTTTTGAACATTTTTTAATAAGGCATGGAGTAAAAAATATGTTTTAGTTCTTTTGGTTTTATCTCTCAGTGCAAAAGAATTGTCCAATTAGTTATTTTATGACCTCAGCAAGGAAGATATTAATTTTCGAGCTAATACCTTTTGCAAACAAGTGTAATTTATCTTCCTAAACGATACTGTTTCAGTCAGATTTCCCAAATGAAAACTGTAATTGCACTGAAGAGAAATATCTCTGGCAAACTTAAAAAGTAGAATGTCTCTATGTAGTAGGTTCGATACCACATCCCAAGCGGAAAAAGCTTTTATTCGTTTTTTTCAGAACAAGAGGTTGAATTACTAAGAGATCAACATTTGCATAGCACTCGTAATACCACTGAATAAATTGAAAAATATTGGATTCTTTCACAACTGTGATTCTTACTCAAGTAAATGAATGTAAATGGATGGAATAAATCACTTCATTTTTGTTAAATTTCTTATTCTCATAAATGCTACACCCTTACTTACTCAAAAAAGTAACCTTTTTAAACCTTAAAAATGACCAAAAAGTACTCATTTCTAACCCAGAAAGTGTGTTCAAGTAACTAACGTGCATTAAGAATGTAACCAATTTTCTTTCGAATTTGAAAAAGTTCACAAAATGTAATTTCAATTCAAAAGAATGCAAATAAATTGAATCTTTTTCAGATAAAAAGAAAAATAATATATTTCAGTAATATTGTAGTAAATAAGAGAAATATAAGGAAAATTAAAAGAATTCGATGAAATTCGTAAAAATTTAAATGAATTAAATATAATTTAAGCAAAAGTATTCAAAAATGCATTGTATTCAGTAAGTCTCAATAGTATTTAGAAACGTTCGCAAGAATTCAAAAGAATATAATGAAATGTCTAAGAATTAAAGGAGACTGCAAAACACTTTGGAATAAATTCAGTAACAAATATTTCGAACTAATTAAGTTCACTGAATTGAGTCAAAATAAGTGAATTTAGAAATCTTATAAAATCCTTTGGGATTCTTTAAAATACCTTTAAACCTTAAAGGTGCTTGTAAACTCGTTCCATACATTCCGAAATTCTAGGAAATTCTTTATATTAACATAAAAAATTTACTTAATTCACCTTTTATTTTCTGATTGTGATACAGAATTTATCGCCTTCTTTCAAAATCTATTCAGAAATTTCAAAAAAGTTAAAAATTGTCCAAAAAGAACTTAAATTAAATGTTTTAATAAATTTCCAACAGAAACACTTAATAGTTTATAGTTCAATCCAGAAACGTGAAATTTATACAAAAAAATGTTTAAAGAAAAAGACGATTTTTAAACCAATAAAGTTTTTTCACCCAAGAAAAGAATTTAAATTCATCTAAATTGTTGAACCTTTAAGCCAAAAGATAAATTTTTTCTACAAAAATTTATTTTTGAAACCAAAATACGACTTTTCAGCAAAAAAATTACTTTTTCACAAAGCTGATGCATTTTTACACGACAAAAATTAAACTGCAAACCAATCAATTATTTTATCCTAAAATAGGAGCATTTTTAACTAAATAAGATCAATCTGAAAAAAATTGAAAATATACATTTTCAGTTAAAAAATTAATTTTAAACCAACAAAGGCTTTCGACTTAACAGTTAAATTTCCAACCGAAGACATAAGCCTTCAATCAAAAATTAACTTTTTAACAATGTAGTTTAACTTTTACCCAAGGATCTGAATTATAAATGAAAGGAGATTAATTTTCAACAAAATAGTTAAAAATTCAGCCAAAGAAAAGAATTTTCAAATAAAATATAACTCTTTAAAAATAAAAAATGATTTCTTAACAAAGCGAATCAACAAAATTCTTAAAACAAAATACTTGAATACTCAAACAAAGAAGAAGAATTTTTAACCAAAAATTTGCATTTTCATTTAAAAAATGATATTTCTACTAAAACAGATGAACTTTTAAATCTAAAAGATAAATTTTCTAAAAATAGTTAAATTTTTTGTTAAAAAAGATTTCAATTGACTGTTCACGATGAAAATATGAATTTTTAAACAATAAACAAGTTTCTCCAAAAAGAATTGAATTTTCAATCCAGAAAGACGAATTTTTAACAACAAAGAATGACTTTTTATCAAAATTGTTGAACACTCTAAAATAGTTGCATTTATATCCAAGAAAGATGAAATTTCTCTTAAAAGAGATCAATTTTTTATTTAAAAATAATGAAAAACGGTGCATTTTTATTCAGAAAAGATGTCAGTTCTATTTTTAAAATATAAAATTTAAACAAAGAGTATGACTTCTGACCAAAATTATGGAAGTTAATACCAAATAGTTGCATTTTTATCCCAGAAAGATGTGATTTCTACTAAAACAGGTGAATTTTGAAATTAAAAAGGCTAACTTTAAAAAAAGAGGTAAAATTTTCAACCGCACAATTGCATTTTTATTTAAAAAAATAAAGATTTATTCCAAAACAGATAAATTAAAAAGAAAATTTCAAAAAATTCTTTAAACTTTTATCAAAAGAAGATTCCAGTTAACTTTCCAACTCAAAATAAGAATTGTTAACACTAAGTTAATTTTCTGCTAATTAGTCGAATTTAAATATAAATTTTAGACAAAAGTTTAATGTTCTATGAAAATAGCTGAATCTTTAACCCAAAAAGACTAATTAAACAACACAGTTGAATTTGGAACAAAAAAGGATTTCTTTTCATGAAAATTGTTTAATTTTCAACAAAATAATAAAATTTATAACTAAAAAGATAATCTTCTGGAGAAAGGTTTTGCGAATTTCCAAAAATTATGTACATGAGTGAAGAACCCCCTCCCCCCCTCCGTCTCAAACCCTAATAAACGAGCTCGACGCATCCCAGCCCCCCCCCCCCGCCCCGCCAGCCCCCCACCCTGCCCCCCGCCC
>JAAAKG020197678.1:0-23906 GCA_010014905.2 Druon quercuslanigerum | reverse complement strand
CCGGGTCACTCACCATAACCATCACTGAAATGGAGAATCGAGGGTAGCGAAAGAAAATTCACCTAGGCACTTCCTTTCTCTGAGCACTTTCGCGGGCTGTCAAAACCGATGTTAGTCAATTGGCCCGAGACCAGATCTGTACTGCATTGCCGTTCTTTGCTCAGCGGAACGTTTCCCCCCAAGTCTCCCTCGCTCCCACTGTCTCCCAATCAGCGATTGGCTAATTAGTTACCACCCGGCTACTTCTGTACCTTCCTCTTTGCCCATACAGTAAGAGACTTTTAATTTAAATTCAACTTGAGGTATTTTCATGATTTTGAGGAAAGAATCGAGCGGAATTCTCAATACGTCCATCTTGTTTCATTTTTATTTATATATATTTTTTCTTATTTTTTATATTATATTACTTTAAATCTACTCCTACAACATCCCCCTTGCGTGTGACAGAAGTTAAATTAGGACACACGCATACGCTCATCAGACTATATAAAATTCGTTCTTTCTTAATCTATGTATATTGTTCTCATACTTATAAAATATAGTCACATTTGATAGGCTTATGTTATTTAAAATCACATCTCATGCTTCTCAATAAATTGTCATACCCCAAACAAACATTTCATTATTTCAAGCTCAATGCATCGTTCAGTCATTAGTTTTCCCGATTGATATATTTTTTCAGATTCGCACGATTACAAATAGTGATTCTGTACGGACCATAAAATAAATGAAAGAACTTCCTATTCACTTTCTTTAAAGCATCGGATATTTTAGGGATACGAAGTAAAACCAAGTCACCCTCCTTCAAAACCACCTTTGATGTTGACTTTTAAGCTCGAGCTCGCTGTCGAAAACTATTTTGTATTCGCTCTCGCGCTGAGATTTCGCGTTGACAAAACAAGGATTTCTCAATTTTCAAAGTAAAGTTTTTATTTTGTAATAACGTGAAAATTTCATCGAGAGCTTATAAATGGTTATAAACAGATCCACTAGTCGCGATTAAAAAGTACGGCATAATTAAGCGCAAGAGTCAATGCTGAACCAGCTGTTTTCAAACCAAAAGGTAGTCGACAGAACTGATACATCTCCGAATTGTGCAAAAAAGCTGTGTATTTCCTTGAACTTTCATGTAGCGGAATCTGCCATTAACCTACTGCGAGATCCGTTTTTGAAATAAAGGATACACCGTGAAACCTTTGCATTAACTCGCTAATGAGCTAAATTTGTTTTTAAGGAAGATTGTTAAAGCATATGCGGCTTTCACGATTTTTGCACTGGCATTGTTTGTTTTTTCCGAATTTAAATTGTTACATAAGGGTTACTTTTATTATTAGTCACAGGGGCCTCCTTATCCCAGCGATACGTTTGAAGGGGTCTTGTGTTAGTCCTTCTTTGTTTCTATTGACAGTGATTGAGGTCCCTGTTCATCTCCAAGATACGAAAAAATGTAGGGTTTTGATTAACGTTATTTCAGTGACAACACACAAGAATACCTTTCCGCACTAAATAGACATCGGGAAGGGGGGTTTAACCCTAGTTACTTCTCTGAACAGTAGCAGGGGTGCCTTCCAGTCTCAACAAGACATTGGAAAGGAGAAGTTTTGGAACAAAGTTATTATGATGACCAGTCATAGGCACACCTTGCCTCACGCGTGAGGGGAGGTACCTTTCTGTCCCAACAAGACGTGGGAAAGTGGTAAGGCTTTTTTCAACGTTATTTCTTGGAGACATCACAGGGGTGCATTACTTTCCCCACGAATTTGAACGCCCAAGAGAGGGTGAAAAAAATATCGAGCAACTAGTGTTTAAGTAGCATAGAATTTATTGCCGCTTACATTGCGTAGATCGTAAGGACAAAGCGGCAAGCTAGTGATAAGGCGAAACTCAGAGCGGACCATCGTGGTTCCACGGAAGACCGTAAGCCGTAGCCGGTGGATAAGATTTCGAATATAGAATTGGAGGCACAGCGAGCGATGGGAAAATATCCCGACGACGTTCGTAGCTGAACACTAAGGCCGAAAAAGGCAACAGTCGACAAGGAGCCGAACGAGCAGAGACTGCCTATCGGAAGAGCGAACGTGAAGGACTTCGAAATCCCTCCGTGGGTTTCGCCTAATATCAAACACTACTTGGCAACCCTTTCGTGCAACGGTGCTTTCCTGTCCCAACGGGACGTTGGAAAGAAGTAGATGTTTGATCAAAGTTATTTCTGCGACCAGTCGCATAAGTTTCTTTCTATCCCAGCCAGTCACAGGGATGTATTCCCGTCCCCAAGAGATGTTGGAAATGGTTAAGACTTTGATAAGAATTATTTCTGTGACCATTTGGTGCCTTCCCGGAAAGCCACTAGATTTTGGAAAGGGTTACGGGTGTATCAATCATTATTTCTGGTACCAGTCACAGCGGTGCCTTCCCTCCTCCAAGGATCCTTTCTGCCCCATGGATCTTTCAAAAATGTAGCGGCTTGGCAAACATTATCTTGGTATTTAGTCACAGGGGTGCCTTTCCACCTCCAGTAGACGCTGAAAATGTTAAGGCTTGTAACGAGCACTTTTTATATTAATTATGTGGCTAGACATATGGGTGCGATTCTGTCCCCCACGGGCCGTTGGTATGTGGTGGATGTTTCACCAAAATTATTGATTACCTATTTATAGGACTGCCTTCCCTCCCCCAAGAGACATGGAAAAGGGGTAGAGGTTTGACCAAAGTAATTTCTGTGACGAGTAACATGGGTGCCTTTTAATCCCAACCACACACTAGAATGTAGTCAGGGTATCACTAGCATTATTTTCGAGACCATGTAAATTTCCGTAAATCCCCGTCTCCATGAGGCGTTGGATAAGGGTAGGCGTTTGATCGACGTTATTTCTGTAAACAGTCGCAGGGCTGCATTTCCGTCTCAATTAGATGTTGGAACGAGTTAGCGTTATGACGGATATGATTTATAATTCCACACACAGTAGTATCTTCCCTCAACCCCACTAGATGTTCGAAAGGGTTACGGGTGTGACAAAAATTATTTCGGTGATCATTCATAGAATTTCTCTTCCTCCACCTGACTAGAGGTTGGACATTTTTACCTTCCTGCAGGCGACAGCGTGGCCTTTTTACCTATCCTACTAGACGCTGGAAGGGGTTTCGACTGTGGAAAAAAATATTTCTTTGTCCAGTGATAGGGCCGCATTTCCTCCCCCTACCTGCGGTTGGAAAGAGTAGTCTTTTGACTAACGTTACGTCAGTAACTAGTGAAAGGAGTATCTTGTCACCCCCTTCAACGAGTCTCAGAAAGGGTGAGGGGTGTGACGAACATTATTTCTGTGCGAGGTAAAGGTTTGCTTTCCACCTCTAAGCTGCCCCTTACCTAGGACACATTTCAAAGGATTATGGTTATGACCGAATATGATTTTTAAGGCCATTGAAATTGGCGTCATTCACCTCGACAAGTTGCCAAGTGTTAGTGGCGCGACAAACTTAATTTATCTGTCCATTCATAGGGGCACCTTTCGGCCCCCAGGGGATGTTTGAGAGGGTTAGCTGTGTGACGGAAATTATTTCTATCTCCAGTCTCAGGGCTGCCCACTCGCATCACATTAGACTTTGCAAAATGTAGGGTTTTGAAAAACTTTATTTAAGGAATCTATATTATTATCAGACAATAACAGAAATTCCTAATGTCTTTCCAGACTAAATGGAGTTATAAATTGATTGTTTTTAAACGAAATTAGTTTTCTGAAAGAAGAGCTTCTTCTTCGCTTTTTTCCAAAGAAATTTAATTTAAAATATTATCATAGTAACTAGTTAAGGAAAAAAATTTTCGCACCTACGAGACGCTGGAAAGGATTACGAGTGTAAAACACACCATTTCTATGCCCAGTAACGACGGTGCCTCTCTTTTTTTCACGAGATATTATAAAGTGTTAGGTGTTTGACCAATGTCATTTCTAAAACTAGAAAAAGGGTTGCCTTCTCATCCCCACGATATTGGAAAGCCTTACTGATGCGACAAAAATTCTTTCTGTGACCGGTAACAGGGTTGCCGTTTCGTCACCAATATAGACATCGAAAGGGGTTAGGGTTTTGATAAAAATTATTTCTGTGATAAGTCACAGGGTTGCCTTTCCGCAACAGAAAAAATGTATTTTTCTTCCAGAAAATCTGGGCTCGGGCCTGCTGCCGGCATGTTTAGCGACTTTTTCAAATTAAAATTTCTAAAATTGTGGTGGACTGTTACTGTATTTTATTTGTATCGCATTTTGATATCATACTATTTTCTAATTCTTTATATCTGAATATTTATTTTTTTCCTCTTATACTAGGCCGAATTCGTTTTCAGTCGGGCAGGCCGTGCATGCAAATGTCACAGAATTGCTTCTGCTAGAAATGTACTGCCTTTTGATCAAGCAGATTCAGAATAAAATAAATATTTAAATATAGAAAAATCCACAAATGAAATTATATAAAAAAAGAATTTTAACAGAAATCTAACACGTGTAACATGCGTGCATTTTCTTAGAGATGTTTTCCTCGAGACTGGCTAAAAAACACATCTTATTACTTTAGTATTTTAAAAGATTGATTATAACATATTACTAGGAGGAGTATGAATCAAGACAAAATTTAAAAGAGTGGAGGTTCTCCTTATCAGTTTTCGAAACTTAATTTGGAATAAACAGATAAATAATTATGATTATGTTTTCTTTTTAAAGCCATTGCAGCCTTATTTTCGCCCGCCTATATCCATGCGGTAAAACCTAAGCCAGTAAGTTTTACTTTATTACACAATATGTTTGTACTTTTCTTGAATCAAACAAACTTTTAATTGATCCTATATCAAACATAAAATTGGTTTTATTTATATAAAATTTCTTTGAACTAAATAATAGTCCATTTAATTGAAATAAATATTTCATGTAATCTTTATTCTCATACTCAAGAGAAAGAGTTCTAGTTTAACTTGCTAGACGTGTCTGGTTAAAAAAATTCTGGTTATTTTAAAATAAAACCACTCTCGTTAATATTTCTGGTATCAGAAGTGTCGCCATCTTGTGGTGCAGTAAAAATAACTTATTCATAATAATTCAAAATTATTAAACTACTTGAAGAAAATAATAAAATTTATAAAATTGAGTTAGTAAAATTTACTCTCAAGCAAAGCACGTTAAGTCAGAGACCTACGCGTACATAAATCCAACACAAAATACAAGACTGCTCTCTTCAGGAGCATCAAACAAAATCAGCTCCTTACAATGAGCTCTAAAGCGCAAGAGACGAACCTAGTCAGGTTCTCTCTGGTTGAACTGCCTGTTCGTGCAGGCCGAGTGCGCTATGTCCTGATTGGCTGGCGGTCATCACTCTGTACCGTCAGAGCGGGTGCGCGTCATCCTTAAAGTGGTCGCACAAGAAAATCCGTTTCCGGGCGTTGGAGACGTCTCATGGACGTGCCGTTGTTGCATACTGCCAGAGAGCCAACCAATCGCGTGCAACCTGGTGTGTTGCTGCGGTTCACGGCGCTACGTGCTCCAGGGCGTTGCGAGATGGCGTAGATAGCGTCGTACTTGTGGGTGTTAGTGCTCAGGCGAAAGCAGCACGACAGATTGTGAGCGATTGGTTAGCTCTATGGGTTCGTGCACGGACGGCACGTCTGTGAGACGTCTCCAGCGCACTGCAACGGCTTTTCTGTGCAAACACCTTTATTTTTTGTGGATATTCGCCGCGGGTGATGACTTGTTCGAGAATGTTATATCAAAGTGCAGTAATTGAAGACTCTACATTATTTCGTAACGTGAGTACGACGTGGTCATGAAAAAGGTGGAATAGACTATGAGCACTTAGAAGGTTGCGCTGCGGTAGCCAACTGTATGTACTGACGGTGATGTGAAAAGAATTGCGCCTGATAGAAAAATGTTTGATATTTTGTTTTTTAAAGAACTGTCGTAATTAAAAGTAAGCTTTTTCTGTAAAAGAAGCACAAAATGGATTCGAGATATAATAAAAAGAATTCAGTTTTATGAGTGATCTTCAGGAGTACGTGAAAGTGGATATAGTAACTGCTGAAATTAAAATGGATCAGGATTCATAAGAGGTAGTGTGATAAGACAATATTCAGTCATGATCGAGGTCAAACATTTTTTATTGTATTTTTATAATTAACAAAACAGCAAACTCTTGCTCAATTTTTAAGTCCACTTTAAACAAACCATTTAACTCATTTAACTTTTCATATGCGTATCCATAGAGGTCTGTTATTAATTCCTAAATTTTAATTTGGAAATTGCATGTAGTCAATATAACTACACTTTACGACAGCCACTTATAAGAAGATAAAATTTTAACTAAGCGCAATAGAGTTGTTGTAGTCCGATTTCGGAAACCTTTGTCACATTATTTTTTTTTGAGAAGCAGTTCATGTAATTTTTAGAGGGAGCTAGGAAGAGCTCATAAAGGTACAAAAGTATACAAATTTATTAGTTTAAATGCGATAGGTGCCAGAGTATTTGTCTCAACTAACCAGAATATCTGGTTACGCTGACCATAGCGTTGTATTTCTAAGCTACACGAAAACTTTCTCCTATATATTTAGAGTTATCTTTACCAGAAAATTATCAAACAGAAACGTCTGATACTTTAACCAGAATTTATGCTAAGGGCATATTTTAAATTCTATTCTAGTTGAATTAACCAGAATTCTTATTGATTTGATCAGAATTTGTTAAGTACAGTAATATATAATAAAAGATGTTCTTCTTTTTCATGTTAAGTCATCTCTGCCCTTCTACGGAACAGTTGTGGTAAGCTATATTTTTGAGAAAAATTAGTTTTTGATACCAATGGAATAGTAAGAATTTAACAATCTTAATTACAATTAAAGTGTTTAATCAAATATGATAAGGAAATCAATTTTAATATTTCAAAAATTGGAAAAATCATCAGAATAATACGTAAAAGTTTGTTCCTTAAAGTAAAAATAGTCGATCACTAAGATTTCTATCCGCTCGTATCCGCATAATTTAATACTTATAATAATGCCGAATTAGTGAAAATTCAAATTATATTATATTTTCTATAGCCCAAGCCCATCTTCGATGACTGTAAACAATTCTGCAACGTAAGTAAACATAATTTTACACAATCGTTTTCGTTTTGGAAATTGTTTGTTTTCCACAAAATATCAATACCTAAATTCGGACTGCAAATTCGCGTAGTTTTTTTGGATATAGAACAAAACCTGCTACTACTCCAAGAATGAGTCCATTAACAGAAATTTTTTTTCTAATGTCCATTTGTTTACTGGAAAAAAAACATCGATACTCGCTTTTTTAAAGAATCTAATTATATTTGCAATACTGTTGTGCAAAGTGTGACCTTGCCTATCACAGTTCCGATCCGACAGGCCCTACTGTACTTTTCATGGCTGTATTAATGCGAAGGTTGAAAATCACATCCTAAAATTCCTTGGCATTTTTTAAATACTTTAAAATCTATTAAATTCTTTGGAGTCATTTCAAATAATTGTTAAAAAAATATTACTTAAATTTTATTATTTTTAAAAAGTTGATTTTTTAAAATACCCTTAAGTAGTTCAAATTCTTTTATAATCTTTTGAAATCCCTTCAAGTTTCTTTAAAGCTCTTGAAACTTTTTTGGAATTTTTTACAATGATTCAAATTTTATCATTTTTAAAAAATTTTAACTTTTCTAAAACACCTTTTAATTATTTCAAATATCTTGCATTTCTTAAATCTTGTGAATCTTTTAAAATACCTTAAAAACTGATGAAATATGTAAAACCCTTCGAAGTCCCGTAAAATCCGCATAAAGAGATGAAGCCCTTCAAAATATCTTGATACTTTCGATTTTTTTTTAATTCCTTGATATCGCTCTTACTATATTAGTAAAGAAAAATTCTCTCAAGGGATTTTTGAATATTTCATATCTTTGGTTCTAATTAACTGATTTGACTTCTTAAGCTCTGAAAAAAATATTTTTGTCTTTTTCCTACTCTTAAAATTAAAAACTTATAAAGTAAAATATTTTTAGAAACATTAAACTATTTGGCAGAAAATAACCTTTTTCGTTAAAACATCATATTTTTGAGTTCAAAATTCCACATTTTTGTACAAAATTTATACTTTAAGTTAAAAATTAACACTTTTGTTTAAAATTTATTTATCTGAGTTAAAAATTTGTTGAGGAGTTGCTGGTGAATATTTTTCTCTAATTCAAAGAAAGTTTTATTTTAATTAAAGAATTTTTTTTTGAGTTTATTTAAATTATTAAAAGAAGAAGAAGAAAGTTTGGATCATCCTTAAAAAGAAATATAATTAAATTCGTACGGCGTGATTTTTTATTAAAAATTGTGAATTTGGGTTGTGTGAAAGATTAAAACATTTTTTTACTATATAAAGAAGAGAAACATATATTTTTATATGAAATATATCAAATTTGGCAATAAATTAATACTTGTTCCACAGACGCAGATTTCTAAACCCGCCAAAGCTTGTTATCTTCAAGATGGTAAAGAAGTAACTTACAACAAAGATTTATTCGCGTGCTACTACCAGGAATGTCATGCAGGTATGTTTATCTGCAATAGTCTATTATGAAACAATTGCGAGAAATTGAATCTAAGTAGTGCTATCATTATAAAACAAGTGGAAAATTCAATTTTTCTGGGCTGGTATCGCAGAAATTATTTTTCCTAAAGAATTTTTCATGCCTTTAAAGTATGCGCAGCTTGCCACATTTTACCTATGTAAGGTTAGTATGCAGAAATATTGTATAATCTGGCACTTTGCGCCATTTTTATTCATTTTTTACAACAAATAATAATAATTTTCATGACTCATCATTGTACAGTGGGCCCACTCTAAAATTTACTGTTCCTAATCGGCTACAGGTTGTATTCCTTAACTGAATTTGATGTTAAATTTTTTCGGAAAAAATATATTCTCCTTTGAAATTATTCTGCCAAGTGTTACGAGTCAAAATTTTTTTAAGGAATCATTGTTATCTACAAAAAATAACAGAATTTCTTAACGTCGTTACAGGCTAGATGGAACTATGAATAAAAAATTTTTTAATTCAATTTTTTCTAAAAAAATATCTTCTTCTTTCGCTCCGCTTGGAACTCATAGTTCTATCTATATAGTCTGTCAATAAGTTAAGAAATTCTGTTATTCTCTGATGATAATACAGATTCCTTGAAAAATTAGAACTGCAATACTTGGCATAATAAAGCGTGTATTTCCAAAAATGGATGCTGCAATGGACAGTTCTGTGGTTCTGGCTTCATCTAGTCTGTAAAGACGTTAAGAAATTCCGTTATTATCTGATGATAACCATTTTGGGTTATCTGTAGTTGGCAAGTTTTATTTTTTCTTTCAATACTGCAATATAAAAATAAATAAGGTCGCAAAATTTAAAATCGAAGTTTTACGACATTTTATCTAAAAAATAAATGCTGAAATAAATCCAGTAATGGCTAGAGTGATTACAACTGCATCCTCTTAATATTTAACTTAATTATGATAAAATACTTGCATGTACTATTTATGATCTTTCAAGACATTTTGAAACTTCAAGCTTCATCAAGCATACTCAATCTTTTTTTTTAATAACAACTTCTATGAACAATCGGCTCAATATGCCGTTTACGTGCAGAAAAAAATGTTTCTTTTTACGAAAAAAAGCGAAGGATAACATTTACGTTGATTCCAACGTAAAACTTAACTGAGACAGGTATTAACTTTCCAGCATAATTTATACCCTAATATCGAAAGTTTCTTTTGTTTTTCTATGACAACAAATATATTTCAAAAGACGAGAAGTTGTCTGAATACAACTTAATGTCTCTAAAAACTGACCTGCAACAAATTTTTTAAATAGTTTTTTCTGTGCTTGGTTTATTTTTTCTAAATACACTCGAATGCCGAACGTGCGAGAGGTTTGGGAATCGTGATCGCCGAAAACACGAGCGTGAAAGGGGCCCCCACTCCTGCAACGCAAAGATTTCAGGGCTAATGCGTGAGAATGCATGCAGACGCACTTGCGCGCGACTCTCGGAAAGGGTGTGCTTATAGGGGACTAAATTTTAAACGCTCCTGTGGAATTGGGACGCTCGTGTCTCTGGAACGCTCGTAACTTCAAACCTCATATGTTTGGCATTGTAGTGTACAGAAAAAGCTTTTCTTCACTGGCATTAGCCAAAAATAAGTTAATTGTAATTGTAAAGTTGAACCTAAGATAAAAGATAACAATCTGCATAGTTGCGAATAAAAATGTGTACTAGCAGATCTCTATCTGCATTTTTCGAAATTGCAAATGATTTAATTAGCAAAATTTTGTTTGGTGTTAGTTCAAATTTGTTTAAGTTTAACTATTTTACACTTAAATATTCAAGCATTCAACAGTAGAAGATTTTAGAATTAGGCATTACAGATTATAATCGGAGATTATTGATTTTCTTAATAAGATATAAGGGTAATTCAGTAAGGTATAAACATTTTATTTATCTTTTCAGATTAGATAGTATTTTTGGAACACACTGACATTATTTTGAAATCTTTACAAAGCATCTAACATTTTTAAGCATATTTTGAAAGAATTCAAAGTTTTCTTTTAATTTTCTTTAAATCCTGCAAAACTATAAAAATTTATTGAAATCTTATAAATTCTTCAACAAATTTAATTTAATTACAATTTTTTTATTCAGAATTTTTTTCAGTGTAAACAACATTTTGCAATATTATAAAAAGTAAAAATGTTAAGGGGTAACAATATTTTGAAGTAGAATAAATTTATTAAACCATTACCATTACATTTTTCTGTAGAAAAAGATGAAAATTTTCTATTTGTTAAATTAAGTTATTCATGACAAAGCCAAATGTAATAATTACCGGGAATCCGCTGAGATACTTGGGAACAATTCATTTTTCTCGTTGATTTTTTTTGTCTCTAAAGCTGCTTTTCAACAATTCTACAAATATATTTTTAACCTTATTTTTTTACGAATAAAAGAACAACTAGGTATGCTATTAAAAGTGATTAAAAAATTGTAAATATTCATTCTATGCGCAATTATGGTAGATTTGTGTTTTTTGGTATCTTTCATAGTTTGAGTGTCAAATGATCATTTCATATCTACAAACCTTTTTTTTGTGTCTTATAAATTTAACTATTTTCTTACATTTTTTCAAAACCCCTCAGTTTACTCTAAATTTTATAATTCTTTGTTTGGTTGAGTATTCATGTTCTTTAGTTGAAAATTCTACTTTTTGTTTGAACATCAATCTTCTTCAGTTGAAAATTAGGCTATTTGTTTGAATAAATTTCTGTATTTTGTCATAAATTATTTATTTATGTTAGAAAATTAATCTTTTTGTTTCAAAATTGACTGTTTTGGTTGAGGATAAGTTTTTTTAAATCGAAAATTAATTTTGTAAACTAAAATTTTAACTAAATGTATTGTCAAAATTTTTGTTTATAGGTAATTAATCCTTGTGATAGAAAATTCGTTTGTTTGGTTGAAATTTTAACTATTTCGTTGGAAGTTCATTTTATATGGTTTAAAATTTATTTATTTATCTGAAAATAAGGATATTCTTTTTTTCTATAAAGTTATTATTTTTAATTGAAAATTCATCTATGATATTTAAAATTTGTATTTTTTTGTAAAAATTAGTGTTTGTGTTCGAAAATTCGTTTACTTGGCTAAAAATGATTATTTTACTTAATGTTAATTTTTTGAGCTAAATATTTTAATAATTTTTTTATTTAATTTTTTTCACAGACAGTAATCTTTTTAGTAGAAAATTCAGGTGCTTGGTTGAAAATTTAACTATTTAATTGGAAAATTATTTTCTTTGTTTGAAAACTTTTTTCTCTAACTGAAAGTTACTATATTGTATTTTTTGTTGCTTTGTATGTTTTTTTTGTTCATTTGGTATAACATTTTTTTCTTAAAAACTAATTTTAACAACTATAAATTTATTTATTTTAGATTTGTCGAATTTTATCTTTACAGAAATTCAATATTTTCGGTTCGATATTCATCTCTTTGGTGAAAAATTTATTTTATTTATTTAATAACATATTTTTCTAATTTAAAATGAAATTTCATTTTATTTATTGTTGAATATTTATCTTTTTTATTTAAAAATCATCTACTTTGTTGAAAACTTGTCTTTTTTGAGAAGAAAAGTCAACCTCTGGGCTACAAATTCATAAGTGTGTTTAATTGTATATGTTTGAACATCTGTAATTTCACCTGAAAGTTAATTTATTTGGTTAAAAGTTTGACTAATTTTGTTGAAAGTTTTTTTTTAAACCGAATTTTTTAAATAAAAATGTAGCATTTCCGTTGTTGCTAGAGAAAGGTAAAAATAATAAACAAAAGAAAATTTATATGCTGGATTTGAAAAATCAACTGAAATCTTTTTTGAATAAAAATCAAACTAATTTTATACAAGTTTATCATTTTAGACACAAATTTTCATTGGAAACTCATATTTTGGTGTTGAAAAGTCAAACTGAAATATTTTTTAGACGAGCATTAAATTTTTTGTTGAATGTTTGCTATTTTAATTTGACAATTTTGACAATTTTGGGTGAACCACTTTTTTGAGAAGTCGTTTTTTGTTGAAGATTTATAATTGTAGTTAAAAATTCATCTCTTTGCTTTGGTTTTAAGATTGTCTTTAAAGACAACTGTGATTGAGACATGGTCAGAATGCCAATTTAAGAATAAAATAAATTAAAAACTTTAAAGTAGGAAGTTGATAATGAAAATGGTTTATGATGATGAAGTGTAAAAAAACTTCAATTATTGTCATTCAGTGAAGGCAGCTGCAATAGCTCTGCCCAATGGTGCGTTTATTTCAGCAGTTTCTTAAAGGTAAAATATCCATAAACTGTAATGGAAAATTTTTTCACTTCTCTTATATATTGTTTCATTGAGACGAAAGTTAAAAAATTCGCACACTTAGAATTTCGGGGGATAGAGACGTACTTTGCGTTTCAGAAATAAACTATTAATACATTTATTGTGCAGTTTGAACATAAGTTTTTAATACTGTATTTATAGTTGTTTCATCGGCAGTGTACCAACATGATGGGGCTTGTAAAAACGTTATAATGAATGGCTTAAAGAATATTTTTACAACAAAGGATAAAAAGAAGAGCAAAGACCAGGGATTTGAGCCAGACCCCGTCCCATATACAGGCAACTCGAACTCCGGAGGTGAGACAAGCAACATGAGGAGCAGAAATGAGCCAGAACGATCGCGCTTCGAATTTGATACTGACGGTCTCAGAAACAGATATGGGCCAGCAACTTCAGAAATTGGGTCAGCCCGCCCAGAATACAGTTATGGGTCAGCCGGGTCAATCGAATCTGGGAGAGGGCGTTTTGAATACGGATATGGATCAGAAGGCTCCCGCTACATACCACAGTCGAGTGGCTCGAGCTCCCCGCGCAATAAGCCTACTTTATTTAGAACGAAGAGCAAGAATCGCTCTCATGGCAGCCCCTCCAAGACATGGGACGCTCCATCAGGTTGTAGTAAAGCAGTTATTGGCTGTCTAAAAATACTGGGCGATGCAGACGATTAATCAGTCTGTAAATGATCATCTTTCAATACGCATATGTTAGTTGGGGAAGAATAATTAGCAATAATAGTATGTTCACTGCAATAGAATAAAATTTTTGTACTCCCCGGAATTGTCAATTGCTTTAGTTGTCCACAATTTTACACTTTTAAATTATAAATACATGTATGTGTATGGAGATGTAATCAGAATAATAAAACACTTATGTGTGATAATTTTTTTGCTTTTCTTTAATCTGCTTGCTTACTCACCAATGCCTACTTAGGTTGTTACAATACAATGCTGCACTATTTAATATCACACGGACATTAACTAAAATATCAATAATTCTTAACAAGAAGAGAGAAAAGGAATTTATGTAGTCAGTATAAAATTATTATATTTTCTGTACTAAAATTTAGAATAATAAAAATAAATAAAGAAAGTATTACATAACGTAAAAGCAATCATGATCAGCGGCAGAGATTCAGAATAAAAGGTTTTTATCACGTTGGGTTTTAAACACTGAGCCGATGGAAAAGAAATCGTTAGGTTCAACTCCACTCAAGATTCGAAAATATTAACTACAGGGAGAAAGTGTTCCCATCCCGAGTGGCCGGTGCCTCCTTTTCAGGCACTCAGAAACGGATGGGTTTTGGAGAATCGGTCCTTTAGTTTGTTTAGTGATAAAAATACCCAATATTAAGTCCTTGAACCCTCCCTAGGGATATCGACACCTTATAGTTTGTGGGAGGGCTAACGGGTATCACCGGACTATAGTCCGGAATAGGTGAACCAGAGGGGCTTCAACGCGAGGTGTAACTACTCTGGGGATCTGACGGACTACGGTCGGTGAAATCTATACTAAGAAGCGCTCCTTCCAGGGGTACTGACAAAACCTCCTGGAATATCGAGGGCGCTAGTCCTCATGTTCCCGATGAGAATATGTTATCACAAGTTTCGAGGGCTGCGTGGAACCAGGGTCAACAAATTCTTGAACACCCCAGCCTGCCCCACTCAGTAGAGGTGCAAAACCATCAGGCTAGCTACGCCTAGGGTGACCCACCTAGGATCCGCAGGGAGATCAGCAGCTTCCGGCATTCTAGCCAGACGCATGTCAGATATGCAGATAGGGCTGGCCCTAATCCAAGAACCCTGGTTAAACAGGGAAAGGATTAGCAGCTTGTCAGGGTGTGGCGTCATTTATAAGTGACCGCTCGAGAAAACGCCAAATGCATGCATAACTGTCAAGGATGTGAATGCGATTTTGGTGTCTAAGCTCTGCTTCAGGAATCTCAATGTTATTAAGGGCAGGCTGAGAAGCGAAAGCGGAGAAAGACTAAAGATTGTAATTGCCTCGATTTATTTCCCTGGCGATGCGGATAGACCCCCGCCTCCCAGAGAGGTGGAGCTTCTAATTCAGCACTGCCAGGAGAACAGGATTCCTCTGTTATTCGGTTGTGATGCGAACTTTCACCATACGCTATGGAGGTGTACGAATTAGCAAGTACAGAAGAGACTGATTCTTTACAATCTATCAGAAGTATATGCCACATTTGTAGCCCTACATAAAAATTTGAAGATTGGATTTTCGAAATTTGCACAACTAAGACCAAAGCTGTGTACACATTTGAAAATCTCATGAACGAGTACCTCAAGAAGAAACTCAGCGTCGTTAACAAAATTTATTATGTGACAGACGGAGCTGCGCAGCATATTAAAAATAAATATTCCTTCATAAATCTTTTAAATCACAAGAAAGATTTTTTAATTTCTGTAGAAACACATTTCCAGGAAACTGCACATGGAAAAGCCCAGGTGACGGAATTGGCGACAATTTGAAAAGACGTACGGCAAATGCTAGCTTGCGGCGCTCAGCACAAAATCCAATCCTAACTACGATGGAGTTATTCGAATGGTCTAAGAATCATTTAAAGGAAACAGTAATTCTTTTCAGTCTGAAAAAAGATCACGTAGAGATAAGCAAAAAACTAGAAACTAGATTCACTGAAGCAATTGCATATTACCGGCAGTCTAAAATACCACGCATTTATTCCAAATGAGAGCGGGCAATTGCAACTGAAATAAAATTAATTCGTAACAGGACATGATCTGTTTCCGAAGACTGTCAAAAAGCCTCAAATTTAGAGAAGCAAACAATAAGCGAAAAAAACGAACTAAATAAATTATGACGAAGTTATTGCAGCTTCGCTGGAGAATTATGCGTTAAGAGCAAGAGAAGAAGTTTAGTTTTCCCGTAAATTATTTAAGATTTCATCAAAACGGGTACATAATTTTTAAATTACTCATGATATAGTTCTCAGAAGCAGGTTCTAAATGTGTAGAAGAGATACGCTTGATTATCAAGGAAACAAGAAAAGCAAATGTGTGCAATTCAGATAAATCGGGATTTAATGTAGAAGCTCATGGTGGACGTACTTTATCAGTCAAAGGAACACTTAAAGTTGAATGTCTTGCACAATCATTGAACTCATTAACCCAGAGTTATACGATATAGCCAGTTATTTCAGCAGACGGTAAGCTCCACTCTCTTTTGTTCATAGTTTTGCAAAAATCTGATGGCAAATTTGGACCAATTGTAGAAAAAAAAATTATATAAAGCAAAGAATTTTAGTGTATATCCATCTAATTCTGAAAAACGAAGATCTTGGATTGCCGCTAGATGATTCGAAACATACTTTTTTTCTGTAGCTGGTAAAAACTCTTCATTTCTATTAGATTCTTGGTCGGGACAGACTGAAAAAGTATTTGAAAATGCAAATAAAGAAAATAAAATTGTCAAACCGTTAGATGTTGATGGATTTAGACCCTGGAAAAATTTTGTTAAATCTTTTTCGGATAGAATCCTGGCATATTTATTAAGTAGAACCAGTTTGTAGGGGTTAGTGGGGTTAGAGAGTAGGAGGTTTGGCCTGCTTGCGGTGTGAGGTTTAACTATTTGAAGGAAAATAAGTGACTAAACTCGCTGTTCACAGGGTCAGGTGGCTCAGCCTGCTTGTAGTTTGGTAAGGGGGGATTCTAGTGGTTAGGGAGGAATTAGGTGATGGTTAAGTTTGTTAAAGGGTCTGTGGGATAGACGAATTGGGATGAGAGATTTAATTTCACGAAAGATGATGCTCATTTCCTAAGGGTTAGGTGATTAGGTGGTCAATATTAGGGAGTGGAATTCAATTATTTTAAGAAGAACGAGCGATTAAACTCGCTGATGCCAGAGATAAGTAGGTTAGGCTGCTTTTTGTTTGGTAGGGGTGATTTCTACCCCTAGGAAGCGGATTCTGATCAAATAAAAAAAACTAGGTTTCAATATTTTGTAGTGTTTTATTAATGTACAAAGTTTGGTTCTAATCGGTGAGTGGCACTTGGGTAGTGTTACTTGTAAGAGTAAGTAAAATATTGAAATTTTGATATTGTTTTAACAATTTAGAATTTAGGGGTTTTACATTGCCAAATTTACTATTTTATTTTCATTACTTTAAATAATGAATAATTAATACATATTTTGTTCATCTTAATTTTGAAGTGAAACGTTCAAAAAAATTTTCTCATATAATTGCACATTTTTCATGAGGTTCGAACAGAATTTCTTCCTAAATACTTTTTATTGAAAATATGAATATGTTAAATATTCTCTAAATTGTAAATAACTAATAGTACACAAATGTTGTAACAAAAATAGGAGAAGCTTATTTTTCTCGTAGGCTCAAGAGTTCAATATATTATAGGCATTTTTTGTTAAGAGTTGAATTTTTTTTAGTGGTAATTATAATTTTCCTAAATGCTTATACCATTAGGCTATTTTTTGTTTTTCTAACTTCATAAATAAAAAAATATCATTATATAATTTTATGTATAAAAATTATAATGTTGCTACAAAGTTAAATATTTACAAGGACAGAGAAAAACATTACTTATAATTAACTTCCGTAATTATTTACTAGTTATTATAGTGGTCTAGAAAACATCCTCATTTTTTCTTTTAAAATGGCTCGATCGGTAGAAATTGTTTCTGTTTTTGCATTGTAGGGCATACAACTAGACTACTTTTTAAAATTTTTTCAATAATTAAAATATTATTTTCATGAAAGACCGTATTGAAATTCAACAAATGTTGTTTATGTAATATTTCAAAAAAGTTTTCCAAGAGATTTATAGAAATGCTAAAGGGAAAACTAGAATTGAAACGTAAACCAATCAACTTCCTAAAGTGGATACACAATAAATAAATACACAATAAATAATATTTGTATTATTAAATTATAAAATTAATTTCGTACAATATTTTTTACACCTTTAATATCGTTGTTTTAAAGCCATTGTTTTGTCTAAAGTAGGCAGAAAAAGCGCACATTATCTGCCCGTGGAGCGGCAGTAAAATATCACTTTATTGTACTGTTAGCAGCGGCACGTAAAGTGACAGCAACGAGGAAGAAGTGAGTGAGAACTGAAAGAGAAGTGAAAGAAAAGAGTGACAAGAATTCATTTAAAAACTGCGTTAAATAACGAAGTGCATTTTGGTCGTCTAATCTCATTCCACGTGCGTGCTTTGCGATACAATCAAGCGCCATTTTCCAGAAAAAGTGCTCTTATTCTGCCGTCTTACCGTCCTCGCGTTCGGATCAAATTCTGCATCCACGTATAAAGTTCGCGTTTACTGCCTAGGTGCATAATCTACTATTATAGATATAATGATAAAGTCTTAAAGAGAGAAAATGCAGCAATCATTTTTTTATATTCTTAACTGATTATTAAATAACTTTTCTTGAGATATAAATTTCTTTCAATTCAGTAAGTGACTTTAAACCCTCTACAATTTAAAGTTTTCATCGGGAAATTTTTTAACATTTCATTATTAATATTATTTACTATGTTTCCGAAAACAAATTTTCAAAATTGCACTTTACTTTTCATTCCAATTCTAACCTAAGATATATTCCGCTTTGCCAGGATTATTGTACGACCTTATAATTAATATTTTCTCTTTAATATTTTTCTAAAATTAATAGAAAACTATTTTGAAATGTTAGATGAGTAACATTGTTTTAATTTCTCTTCAATATTTTTCTAAAATTAATGGAAAACTATTTTGAAATGGTAAATGAGTAACATTGTTTTAATTTCAATAATTTTTTGCATGAAAATAACTTTTGGCTTACTAAACATTGTGAAAATTTGACGAAAACGGATTAGATCAAATTTTACATAAAAATAATACATTCTCATTAGGATGAAAATGTAATAAGTTATGACAAAAAGAGTTCAACACTGAACCACGTGGTTAAATTTTTAACAAAGAGATGAAGTTTTAACCAAAAAGATTACCTTTTTACAAAAATGAGACAATTTTAACAAAATACATGCATTTTCATCTAAAAAAGTTAAATTTGAATAGTTATTCACCCGAATAGTAAATTTTTTTAACTAAATGAGATCAATTGTGACTCCGGATTCTATAACCACGAATAATATTTACCTAGCCGCTTTAGGCCGCTCGAGTTGGCCCCTGATGACTTGAAAATCAGTTTTCGAAAATTTAACTTTCTCAAACATGACTTTGCAGAAAGCTTCATGGCGCTTTTTTTTCTTTTTGACAAAGAAGTTGTATCTTTTACCGTTTCTGTAAAAAAAAAAACTTAATTTTTCAGACCAGCAAATTTACTAAATATTTTCATTTCAACTCGCTCCGAAAGACGAAGTTCTTTATATTTTAAGAAAAAATTTAGTAAATTGTCCTTCAAACTGTTCTGAAGATAATGTGCAATTAAAAATTTATTGATTTTGTTGAATAAGAAAGTTATACATTTGTTTGGCAATAAGTATCAAAATAACGTTAGACAATTTTCAACCGCTTCGTTTATCGAGGGAATTTTGAGTAAGCCCAAACTTCCAGCAATAAAAATGCTTAGTAGGATATAATTAAGTTTTCTGATAAGTTTTACCCTAATTAAATTATTCGTTAAAAAATAGGAGCATTCTATTAGTATTGATCGAGTGCGTGATAGGTGACGATTTCGGATTCACGTCCTGCTCGACCACAGCCATCGCCTCTGGACTGAAATTAATTCATTCTATTAATTTTTTTTTAGTAGTTTTTACTCAAATGATGCTGCCAATTTTACTCAACAAAGTGGTTGAAAGTGTATATAATTTGTTATAATTCATATTTTTTGTTAATTAATAATTGATCATTATATTCTTATTATATTCATTCTTTCAAATTAAAAAAATTTTGTTGGAATTTTTTTACGAATAATTTTTTAACTGAAAATTTAACAATTCCCTGTTTGTTTATTTATTTATGACAGTTGCCCATGAAAACGACTCAAAAAACGATATCAAGGTTTTATGGCCTAATGTCCCTATTTGTTAAATTTTTCAAGCGGAAAATTTGTCACTCAATATTACGAAAACAATTTGTATGGGAATATATTTTGAGGTCGTCGTAGGCAATTATTATTTCATTATTGTGTTTCTAATTTACCTGTAAAAAATGAAACATATATCTCCTTCAGTTAAAAATTTAACTAATGCTTTAAAAATTTATCTATGCTGTTAAAAAAGATTTTTTTGGAAAAATATTTATCTTTTGGTCGTAAATTCAACTATTTGGTTTTAAAGTTCATTTTTTGGTTAATAATTTATCACTTTATCTATCAGTTCTCTTTTTTGGTGGAACATTTATCTTTTCATTTTAAAATTCACTTCTTTTTTTGAAAAATTGTCCTTTTTGGGTTATAAATTTAAATATTTTAGTAGGAAATGTATATTTATAAATTATAAATTCAACTTTTTGTTGAAAAATTGTCTGTTTTACTTGAAACCCAGCATTTTTTATATTTCTTTATCGATTGAAGGAATCTTTTTTTGTTGTTTTTTCATGAAAATGTTAACTACTGCATATTGTATTAAAAATTAATTTTCAATCGAAGATGTATCACTTTGGTAGAAAATTTAACTATCTTCCTCAAAATTACATTTTCTTAGTGAAAAATTAACTGTTGTAACAGAAAATATGATTTTTCATTTTTGGTTTTAAACTTATCTTTTCGAGTTTATAACTCTAGTAATTTCTTAAGAATAGAATAAAAATTGGTCATTAATGACAAATATGATTAATCGATACCGGTACATTTTTATTATATAAATTATATATATTTAAAACTAAACAAAACTTTCTCTCTAAAAATTGTGATATTCAAACTTTTTAGACTCAGATCCTTAACAATCTTAATTACTTTCTGCAAATTTATATATATTTTAAAAACTATCAATTTTAAAATTGTTACTTATACCTTTTAAAATGAAAAAATGTTAATTTCATTGCATAAATAAACCCGTCGACTAAATGAAAAAGCTTCTTTTAAATTGTTTCCAATTGTATTTTATTGACAACTATTTGTAATTATTGTAATTATTTTTTCATTAAACGTCTCTTTCATCCCCGTTTATTGTTTATTCACTTAAATTTAAGCTCAGGTAATAGAACCAAAAAAAAGTCAAAATCTTTTTGGTAAAAAGTTTATTCTTTCTAATTTCAAATTTTACTGTTTTATTTTGCTACAAACTTTTGTACGAATTGATGTTTTTTAATTGGAAATTTTAAATTGAAGTTAAACTGTTTTTTATTTTGATTTAAATCTTTCTTGGGTGACATGTCAATTTATACAATTTTTATTAAAAAATATTCTTTTTTGGATGAAAGTAGAACTACTTTGTTATCAATCCATTTTTTGTCATTAAGCTTCATCATTTTAGTATAAAATTGATTATGTGGTTAAATGATTTTGTTGAAAACTCATGTGATTATTTTCCTGAATATTCAAAATTTCAGTTAAAAATTTATCTTTTTTGTTTAGAAACTCAACTCTTTAGTCAAAAATTAATACTTTTTGTTAAAGTTAAATGTTTTCTGCTTAAGTGGAAATCATTCTTCTGTCAAATCTTAAATGTTTCTTAACTTTATTAATATTCCTTCAAATTAAATAATAGTTTAACTATGATTTAATTTGAAGGAATATTAATAAAGTTAAGAATATATTCATTTTACACAAAAGGTTTATTCATTTATACCAATGAAGCGTTTCTTTAGATAAATAAGTTTTGTTTTTCAACGCGATTGTTTAATTAAATTACAAAAATTACAATATTTATAAAAATGAAAATTTATTTAAACGGAATAATAATTTTCTCAGAGTAAACATTCTTTTATTTGGCTGAAAGAAATTTTTTCTTCGATTTTCCAGTTTAACCAGTATCATAATTTTCCCTAAAACTCTTGCAAAATACTACCGTTATTAAAATTATTTATTTTTACTAAACGCTCTTGCTTATTTTTTACAAAAATTTGACATTTTTTGTTAATCTATGAGAGATGATAAAACTTTTTAGCCTCGCGTTATTTTCTCGTACGACGAGCTATTATTTCTGAACAGTCATTATTTATTTTTCTTGAGTTTTTTTAAACAATTTGAAGGTAATGTTTCTAAATAGAATTAGATACAGGGTATATTAGGTTTTGAAATTCATCATATGACCTTCTTATTCTCACAACACCGTTGAGAATGCTACACGATTGCGTTATTTTATTAAACATTCATATATTTCAAGTCTTAAATGTTTATAAACTTTGTAAATAACTATATGCAGTTCCTAATAAACTTATTTATTTGTATCAAGCAACAATTGAGTTTCCATTATTGTAAACTCAAAGTATCTTTTACATTAGAAAAGAAGCTATACAATTAAAATAAACTTTTCCAGGAATTTAATTCCACCCTTTTACAAGCCGATATATATTCAAATTAAATAATTTTTTTAAATTTCGCGAAAAATAGCAAATTTTCTATGTAAAATATACATCCTGAAAATGTATAATTAATTTTAAGGCCATTTATTAATTGTAATTTTAAGAGTTTGATAATTTTCAATTACAATTATTATTAGTATTGGTGGTGGAAAATTGTTTGTTTAAAAAGACATACTTTTTTTTGTTTGCAAATTTAATTTTCATGTTGAAAATTCGCCCTTTTGGGTTAAAAATTTAACAAAATTCATAGAAAATTGACTTATTCTCTAAATCTCATATTTTGGTGCTAAAAGTTCAAACTAAAATCTTTTTTGGTTGAAAATTGATCTATTTTTTTTTCTTTGAACCATCGTACGTTTGGGTTAAAAATTAACGTATAATTTTCGCAGGAGATTTATATCGTCTTTTCGAAAACTTATATTTTGATGTTAAAATGCCAAATAAAGTCTTTTCAGATGAAAATTAAAATGTTTTTTAATTTTAATTTTCGATTTAAAAATTCATCTCATTTATCAGAAATTTAACATTGGAAAAAATTCTACTATTTGATTGAAAGTTCATCTTCTCTATGTTTGAGGATTCAACTATTATTTTGAAAAGTTTTGCTTGAACTAATTTGTTAAAAAATCATTTTTTTGTTTAACTTTCATATTTTAGTTGAAAATTAATTTCTTTGGTTGACAGTTTAACTATTTTGCTACTACATTTGCTACTATATTTACGTCTGTAAAAATTACACACGAGTATAGCTTATAAAAAATAAAATAAAATTTGGTATAAATTTTGTGCGAAAATTTCTCTAAACATTTAATGTATAGCCAAATTATTGTATTTTTAATTAATTTAAAAATTTTTTAAATGTAAAGTATACATTTTTCTTAAAAATAAAAATTATAGTAATACATTTTTAAATTTTCAATTGGAATTTTTTGTACGAGACCCGTTATAATAAGTTGCTAATACATTATTATTTGATCGCTTAGAACGAAAAATACATTACTTATTTTATAGATAATTAATAATAATGGATATTTTGTTAACGTTAAATGAAAGTTTATGGGTATGAAACAATGGTACAATTTTTTTACAATTATGGACTATATTAAAAAGCAAGAATGGATTGTGATAAATCATAAGGAATTTATTTTTCTTTATTTTTTAATAAAATTTTTATCAACAGATACATTCTTAACTAAAAATTTGTAATTTTAACCTAGAATTACGCATTTTCAACAAAATAGTTTGATTTTTAAGCAAAATGAATTTAAAACTAAAATTATAAATATTCAACAACCTAAAGTGTTGAATTGTTTAATCAGAAATATCAGTTCCGTACCAAAAATAATAAAAATAATAAAATAAATAATAATAAATAATAATAAATAATAATAAAATAAAATAATAATAATAAAAATAATAAGAGAGCCTCGGTGGCTCAGTGGTTAGATGCTCGGACTTCACCTCAGAGGTCCGGGGTTCGATCCCTGAGCCGGTA